>JAYEPQ010000005.1:31513609-31581109 GCA_036321105.1 Dracaena cambodiana
AAAACACTCAAGTGCACTAACCAAACTTTTCGCTTCACTCTTTGACTTTGCATCATCACAAGGTTTTGATAACTCTGACAAAGCCGACTTTATTTGAGGAGCTTAAAATCTAATAGCTTTGACACTTTTTATTCGACTCTCCTAACGAGTATTGGACAAAGATTTCACAGTTATGTTTGAAACATTATCAAGTAAAATCTTCCATCTTTTAGGAGAGCTAGAAAATAAAGTATATATGCGTTGAACAATCCCAAAAATGAAACAAGCAAGAATTGTGCCATATCACTATGCTCACTCAAATTATCAATATCCTCATTATTTTGATTTTGTTCATTTATATTTTCATTTAAATTTTTAACATTATCATCACTTAATCCATCCAAATTTTCATTAGAGGAACTTGCTATTTTAACAAATTTATCTATAGCCCCCCTTTGTGATTGTATTAACTGCTCTATTTATTTTTTTTTTCTTTTTTCACTACCAGATAAATATTTTTAAGAAAACATTTTTTTTGAGAAAAAATATAACAAAATTATATAAGAAAAAAGAATAAAAGCACCTTGGAAAGAACCAAGCAGAAACAGCAGAATGCCAGAGTAGCTGGGAGCCAACACATTCGACAACCTAATAACAAGACATATTTATAGAGATAAAGAGAGGGAGAGAGGAGGAGATATTGGTTTAGTGTGATTTTTGTTTTAAAATAAAGTCTATCATTGGGTTAAAAACAAGCCATTTTAATAAATAAATTAAAAAAAAAGTAGCCTTTACTATACATGTGTACAGTAACTAGCCGTTACTGTACATGTGTACAGTAACTAGCCAATTGGGCCCCTTTAGAACATGGGGCCCTGGGCAGGTGCACAGCCTGCACCTGCCCAGGGCCGGGTCTAGATGACGAAGAACTGGATAATGCAGCGATTGGTGCTAACGATCCTAGATGTGGATGAAGAACGTTCCAACACAAAAGACTTCCTCATTAAAGTTGGACGTTTGGTGAAATGGTCTTGGGGATTCATATCAATCCCTACTACAATGCAGAGGCGGGGATATCATGAAAGAACCACCCTTGACGGAACAAACCAGTCACTATCTGAACAGTAGTCTGGTACGAAACTGTAACAACCCAAAATTTAAAATCCAAAACCAATAATAAATTAATTATTATCCTTAAAAAAATAATAAATAAATATAATATTTACCTAATAAATCTGATTTGTTTTACTACCTAACTAGATAATAACAGATTTAGTTGGTTTAGATTTGATCCTATAAAATCTTACCCTAACTTAGATGCCAAAAAAATAATAATAAGAAGAAGAAGGACAGCGCAGTTTTCCTGCGTTCAGGACAGCGCAGTTTTCTTGCTGAACGCAGGAGAAAGAAAGAGAGAGAGGGAGAGGGAGAGAGAGAGAGAGAGAGAAATAAGACAGAGAAAGGAAGGAAGGAAGGAGAAAGAAAAAAAAAACGTACGTCGCAATCAATCTGTAACACTCCAAAACTATCATTTCAAATTATCAAGGTAAAAGTTTCTTTCTATACACCTTCAAATTTAAATTTAATTTCTCAGGGCACCACCTTGACCTTTTGTGAGAATAAGTTGTTAGAAGAGAATGAGAGGTGGCACTCTAGTTGGCATTTGTCATACATGCAAAAAGCCTTAGGACTAGGCTAGATGATAAGGTGACCAAAATGCCCTTAGATATATATAACCTTATTCTCTCAAAGAGAATTCTTATCGAAAAGAACAAAATAGAAATCACCCTTGGTTCTTCTAGTTCGTCGAGTAAAGGAAATAGTAGGGAGGCTTTGCTACAACAAAGGAGGAGATTAAAGGGAATAGAGGCAAGTATCACCTTGTTCTTGTTCTCTCTTTGAATAGTATTTGAGTGCAAGTAGTAAGTATGATCTTTCTTGGAAATTATTTGATTTTTATTATAAGTACATGATTCCCTTTTCTTTATGGATAAATTTGTATCATATTGGATCTGCATACTTAGAAAAATTTCTAGACTGCATACTTAGCCTGATTTACGGATGTTGGCTATTTTTGGCAAATTTTTAGCCTCGCGTTTGACAAAGCCTCGTGTTGGCTATTTTCTGCTTCCTGTTTGGCTATTTTTTTAGCCTCGCGTTTGGCAAATTTTAGGCTCGTGTTGGCTATTTCTGCTTCCTGTTTGGCTATTTTTTTAGCCTCGCGTTTGGTAATTTTTAGCCTCGCATTTGGCAATTTTTAGATTCGCATTTGGCAATTTTTAGCCTCGCGTTTGGCAATTTTTAGCTTCGCGTTTGGCAATTTTCAGCTTCGCGTTTGGCTATTTTCAGCTTCGCATTTGGCTATTTTCAGCTTCAAGAGAAACACGGATTCATACACATGGCATGATTTGCGGATTTATGGTAAAATGACATGTGAATATCAATATGATACATGAAAGCAAGATTATTCATGATAAAAAGTTCTAGTATTTTTATTACAAGACATGATTATAAGTTCTAGTATCCTTATTATAAATTCTATATTCTTATTACAAGTTCTAGTATCCTTATTACAAGTTCTAGTATCCTTATTACAAGACATGATTACAAGTTCTAGTATTCTTATTACATAACATGAAGCATTCTTATAATACCTGTGTACATGATTCCAAATCTTGATTCTTGAAATCTTGATTCTTGTGAAATGATATGTGTACAATTATACATGAGAGTCCACGTGTTTCCTTTAATTCACGCATATCATATGCATTACTAACATGGGAAAAACTACATGATGGATAGATAAGTACTGTATTGTACAAGAATCTTGTTGGCAAACTTCTTGATTAGGTGCTGAGGGCCTTTTACTAGCAGCACTGGGTGGTACTGAGCCACCATTTGATATATGAGTCACCATATGGGTGATGCCCATTACTTGTTTCATTTAACGGGATCTGACTTGTAGCACCTAGCGGTGTGTCATGGTTCAACGCCATGAATTAGAGATCGGGTCCCGGGTATGCACGGGCACTTGTACAATATGAGAAACTGCGCGCTATCTTATCCATCATTGAGTTTCAATTCCAACACTAACATGATATAGTCTTGTTAAATTTTACATGAAACTTATGAATGACTTACATAGTTCTGGTTACATGCAACATGATTGATATTTACTTCGCTTACACTTGTCACTTTTACATGATTTGTTTTTGCTGTTTGAATGAATAAGTCTTACTCAATTCATTTTCAGGATACGTTTGTACCAACGCAATTTATTTATTCTTTTATTTATTTGTACTGTGATAGTTCTTGTTTTTGTGATTACTTGCTGGGTTTAATCCCCTGGGTTTTCTTAAACTCAGATCACGGAAGTCGAGAAGGGGAGATTGCTCCAGACAACGATCCTTACTTCACCAACCAGGTCGAGTAGAGGATACCAGCACAATACTATTTGGGTACTTCGCACTTCTTGTTCTTGTTTCCTTTTTCTGGGCACTGCTTTAACTTGTAGTATTTAACTCCTTTGCGTAAATATTTAGAGCAGTGTGCCATTTTATATAATCAACTCTCTGTATAAATGAAATCCTTTCAGTTTCAGACATGGTTATTCATTTTCACATGGCAGTAGTTACGGTTATTCCAAGATTATGAGACTGTTGGGTTATTTATAGTATTTAAGCAATGTCGCCCACTTAGGAAAAAAAAAAAAGCAAAAAGGTAGAGTGAAAGTGGGGGCATTACACAATCTTCGGAGTGGGATTTTTGAGGCAAGTACTAAAACCCTTGACGTTCTCTCTCTTGTGTATGATAAATTTGTTTTGGTCTTGATTATATTGATCTCTCGCTTAGTATTATTGTGATAATCTTTTGTAAGGTCAATATATGTATATATATTCTTTTTCATTCTGGTGGTAGAATGTTGTCTTTTGTGATTTAGCTGGATCTTTAAATAATTAGTTTGTCCTTGAATTAGATTTTTAGGACCTTATGAAAAGCTATGTCATTCTAATATTTATTTATTAGAAATCTAAATAGTGATCTAGTGAGAGGTAGGTAGGAGTGTCAAGAACACAAATGGGACTAGATATTATACGGTTGATGAGAAAGGGTTGAAAATATGCATAAGGAATTCATATGTTGAACAATTTGAGATTTTGAGATGGGAACAAATGTAAAATTACTTTCTTCTTACTACTCTTACTACTACTAGAGCTAAATGAAATAAAATAGGAAGGGCAGCTGCAACCTTTTGTTAAAAAAATAAAATAAAATATAGATAGCCTTTTATTTGTAGGTGTCCTAGAATGCAATTGAGAGGTGATGATGTTGATGTGATTTTCATAACAAATTAATAGATCAAATTAGTCAATTGCAAAGAATTTTCCATTTTCAATTTCAATCTCATTGGAATTAGTTTTCTTAGTTTTTGGTATCAACGTATTTGTTTTAGGAAAAAAAAAAAACCTATAATGAATTGGATGATCGAATATCTATTTACACCATGGAAAGAAGCACTTCTAAATAGTTGAAAATATTTAAATATGCATTTTAGTATATTAGGGTCCCTCCTATACATATTGTGGCTTAACTTGTGCTTCGGCCTACTATGTTATTGTTTCACTGTTCTAATACACTTTATGTGCTTATAAATATTTAGCCTTAATCTAGTAGGGACCTATGGTATATAAGTTAAAAGTTCATTTCGACATATATTACCCAATGTTTGAATCTAACATATTTATTAACACTGTGTTTTATCCTAAGGTAAAATGAAAAAAATAATAATAATAAAAAAATTAAATGTGAAAATAAATGTTAGATACTATTTATCGACGCCAACTAGGAGCATTTGAAATTTTGGATCCTGAGGGAGTAAATACTAGCAAAGACATCATCACACTTGACCAACTTACAACACAGCAAATAAAATGGCCTTAAAACACACCGTTGATTATACAAAGTAGATGATATCAAATATTCCAATTTGAACATTAAACACTACATATAAAAACAGTTCATGATTCAACTAAGAAAATTTTGATTCTAAAATCTTTTAACAATACTAATATGGTAGCAGAGGCAACGTAATGAAACAGCATGTGTCGCAAACTCCATGACCATCAATTTCTAAACTACTATGTATCAAATAAAATTTCAGTTAAAATTGAAAATTAAAGAGAGTTCATTTAATTTGAATTTTTAGTACTTGATTTCAAAGGATCAAGAAAAGGATGTAACAAAGAGGTATTAAGCAAGCTAATATAGACTCACCTTTTGAGCACTATGTTTGGTATCAGTGGTGACAGAGGGTGGAACAACAATATTCACAACAATATTCACATCTAGAGTATTGTCTCCAAAGTATCAAGTTCCCTGGAGACCTTATGAAGGAATTTATTTTATTTTAGATTAAATTTTTTTTCCTGATGTTGCAATAATACTTTAGAATAGTTGTTATCATTTATTTCTTAGTTCTGTGAGTTGATAGCATTTTAGTTATTTGAAAATTATTGTCATTTTATTTATTTATTTATTTATTTTGTGCTTTTCTTATTATTGCTTTTGTCGAAAATGTTAACAAAACCGTACCTGCCTCTCTAAGTCTCCTGTAATTTCACAATTCATTATATCTTAATTTTTCTGCATGGCTGTGAAAGTTTATATACTTAAAATATGTAATTAATTCATGGGATTAAGGGGGAACTTGAAGAAGGAACTGTACACATGTTTTAGGAGTTTTACATTCTTAAGGTTGTACAACTGAATTTAGAGACCCAACCATGGGGGTTCTGGGTGATTACTGGATCACCATTAATATATAAGGCTGCACGCCTGGCGCTTAGGCTTATCAGAGTTCATGTTCATTAGTACTTAGCGGTATGTTCTGGGACAATACCAGGAATCATGGCCGTGGTCCCGGGTATGCATGGGATACTCATAAAATATGTGGTACACTACTTCTGACAGTTCCAAATAAATTAACAAAAACAAATAACATAATATGATGTTATAATTCACATGCATGTTCATTTTGTTTTATATATATATATATATATATATATATATATATATATATATATATATATATATATATATATATATATATATATATATATATATATATATATATATATATATATACATCTGCTACAAGGTTATCAATGACATATGTATATAAATACACCCCTGATAATTATCATACTCAAGACACCTACAATTTAACTCATGTTTTAATTCTTTCTAAAGATATACATTTGTTATTTCCATTATGATTTTTAGTTTCATGTTCTATTTTGTATATGCACATAGCGTGCCTGTGTATTATTATTTTCTTTTTGTAGTATTTCTTAGGTCGTTCTAACGACCATGGTTTGGCACGCCCAGATAATTTGCAAGTACTGAGAAAGAGGACCCACCACAGCTGAGACAACTTTTTGAAGGGTTAGAAAATAATCCGTAGCCTTTCCTTGTAACGCGCCATCTGAGAAGTTTTTATTTATTTTATTCTTTCGTCCTACTTCATTCACTGAGTTTGTTATTTCCAAGACTCAAAATTCAATGTTGTAATAAGTGTTACCCTTTCTTGAAACCTTTATTGATCGATTTAATATTTTGTTGGAATAAAAAAAAAGAAAAAGATTGCCTATTGTCTTCCTATTTTCCTTTAGTGTATATGTATAGGATTTAGTGGCAGTAACATTCAATTTATTAAAAGTATTTTAGGCTTGGCGTATTAGTTTATAATACATCACTGAACGCTTCCTGTATTTTGGATACGGGGCGTTACAGTTGGTATCAGAGCCAGGTTCGACATTAGCTTCTGGTTAGAAATCTCAAACTAGAATTACTGCCACATATGCGTATGCATAAATTGCAATTACCTTTTATTCTTGTACTTGTCCTATTTCTTTGATTCCTTATATCCTATCATTCCTTTTATCCTTTGTTTCCCAATCTAATTCAAATCCTTCATCTTTCAGAATAATGACTAGTTGTCGCATCACTTCCTCAAGTCCCACTCTCCAAGCAGAAGATCCCAACATTTTGGAATTGTTTAGGAGGCTTATTGAGAACTAACAACAACAAACTGAGATGTTGCAACAGGAGTTTGTAGCTGGAAAACAGAAGATGGGCAGTGTTTCATACTTTAAAAAGTTGAAACCGTCACAATTTTATGGAACTGAAGAACCTATAAAGGCAGAACAGTGGTTGGTGGATACTGAGAAACTGTTGGGTACAGCACGAGTAGTGGATGAAGACCATGTAGAGATGATCAAAATACAATTCAAGGATATTGCTCGCACATGGTGGTTGGCCGAGGAGAATCGGTTGGCAAAACCGATAACATGGGAGGCCTTTAAGGAGAGCTTCTATACGAGGTTCCTTCCCCAGATGGCACAGTGGGATCTGGAGCAGCAATTTATCCATTTGAAGTAAGGAAATCAGACAGTTGATGATTACGCAGCAGAATTTGTCAGATTGAGCAGATTTGCCCTATTGTTGGTTGCTCAAGAAACAGATAGGGTCTGAAGGTTCCAGAATGGGTTAAACTTTAAAATCAGGAACGCATACCCACCCCACAGTTTGAAACCTATGCCCAGATTTTGAATGCTACTAGAGTGCAAGAACAGATAGCGAATAGGAAGAGAAAAATTCATATGGGGTCCCAGAAGAGGAGTATGGATCAGATGACTGAAGTTCTGACAAGGGTACTCTAGAGGCACCACAGAAGTGTCAAGTTACACAACAGAATCACAATGTGGTCTGCAACTATTGTTTCCGACCTGAGCATGCTCAAAAAGACTGTAGACGAGCCAACAACTTGTGTCTGGTATGTGGCTCAGCGAATCATCAGATTGGAGATTGTCCATGACAACGAGAGATAGGTGACATTACCAAAGCACCAGCACTACAGCAACAGCAGCAGAGACTTCTATTACCCCCTCAATAGTAAAGGTTACCCGCACCACCTCAGCAGAGACCACGGGACCTAACCCGAGAAGTTCTACACTCGTCACTCAACAACAGGCTTTCCAAAGGACTCAGACAAGGGAGAACCAGAGACAAGGACATGCACTCACACTAACAACAAAACAAGCCGGTGAGAGCAGCGATGTGATAATACGCACTATTTTGGTTTAAACTATACTACATTCTATCTGGTTTCGTACCCCCTTATTTACTTTATTCAATTGTTTCATTAACTTCTCACTAAATATAGAGATCTTCTATTTTGTGAGAGATGATTAATTTTCACAACCTTATCATTTTAAATCAAAGTGCACAACGAAACTTGTGGGCTCTTTTTAATGCATATATTTTCTTATTAATATCAACATCTCTGTTTTGCATTAAATTAAATTTCGAGGACGAAATTTTCTTTTAAGGTGAGTAGATTGTAACAACCCAAAATATAAAATCCAAAATCCAATAATAAATTAATTATTATCCATAAAAATAATAAATAAATAAATACGACATTTCCCTAACACATCTGATTTGTTTTACTACCTAACTAGATAATAACAGATTTAGTTGGTTTAGATTTGATCCTATGAAATCTTACCCTAACTTAAATGCCAAAAAAAAATAATAAGAAGAAGAAGGACAACGCAGTTTTCCTGCTGAACGCAGGAGAAAGAAAGAGAGAGAGGGAGAGGGAGAGAGAAAGAGAGAGAGAGAGAGAGAGAGAGAGAGAGAGAGAGAGGAAGGAAGGAGAAAGAAAAAAAACATACATCGCAGTCAATCTTCGGAGTGGGATTTTTGAGGCAAGTACTAAAACCCTTGACCTTCTCTCTCTTGTGTATGATAAATTTGTTTTGGTCTTGATTTTATTGATCTCTCGCTTAGTATTGTTGTGTTAATCTTTTGTAAGGTCAATATATGTATATATATTCTTTTTCATTCTGGTGGTAAAATGTTGTCTTTTGTGATTTAGCTGGATCTTTAAATAAATAGTTTGTCCTTGAATTAGATTTTTAGGACCTTATGGAAAGCTATGTCATTCTAACATTTATTTATTAGAAATCTAAATAGTGATCTAGTGAGAGGTAGATAGGAGTGTCGAGAACACAAATGGGACTTTGCTAGATATTATACGGTTGATGAGATAGGGTTGAAAATATGCATATGGAATTCATATGTTGAACAATTTGAAATTTTAAGATGGGAACAAATGTAAAATTACTTTCTTCTTACTACTACTAGAGCTAGATGAAATAAAATAATAAGGGCAGCTGCAACCTTGTGTTAAAAAAATAAAATAAAATATAGATAGCCTTTTATTTGTAGGTGTCCTAGAATGCAATTGAGAGGTGATGATGTTGATGTGATTTTCATAACAAATTAATAGATCAAATTAGTCAACTGCAAAGAATTTTCAATTTTCAATTTCAATCTCATTGGAATTAGTTTTCTTATTTTTTGGTATCCACCTATTCGTTTTAGGAAAAACAACAACCTATAATGAATTGGATGATCGAATATCTATTTACACCATGGAAAGAAGCACTTCTAAATAGTTGAAAATATTTAAATATGCATTTTAGTATATTAGGGTCCCTCCTGTACATATTGTGGCTTAACTTGTGCTTCGGCCTACTATGTTATTGTTTCACTGTTCTAATACACTTTATGTGCTTATAAATATTTAGCTTTAATCTAGTAGGGACCTATGGTATATAAGTTAAAAGTTCATTTCGACATATATTACCCAATGTTTGAATCTAACATATTTATTAACACTGTGTTTTATCCTAAGGTAAAATGAAAAAAATAATAATAAAAAAAAAATTAAATGTGAAAATAAATGTTAGATACTATTTATCGACGCCAACTAGGAGAATTTGAAATTTTGGATCCTGAGGGAGTAAACACTAACAAAGACATCATCACACTTGACCAACTTACAACACAGCAAATAAAATGGTCTTAAAACACACAGTTGATTATACAAAGTAGATGATATCAAATATTCCAATTTGAACATTAAACACTACATATAAAAACAGTTCATGATTCAACTAAGAAAAATTTGATTCTAAAATCTTTTAACAATACTAATATGGTGGCAGAGGCAACGTAATGAAATAGCATGTGTCGCAAACTGCATGACCATCAATTTCTAAACTACTAGGTATCAAATATAATTTCAGTTAAAACTTGAAATTAAAGAGAGTTCATTTAATTTGAATTTTTAGTACTTGATTTCAAAGGATCAAGAAAAGGATGTAACAAAGAGGTATTAAGCAAGCTAATATAGACTCACCTTTTGAGCACTATGTTTGGCATCAGTGGTGACAGAGGGTGGAACAACAATATTCACAACAATATTCACATCTAGAGTATTGTCCCCAAAGTATCAAGTTCCGTGGAGACCTTATCAAGGAATTTATTTTATTTTAGATTAATTTTTTTTTTCCTGATGTTGCAATAATACTTTAGAATAGTTGTTATCATTTATTTCTTAGTTCTGTGAGTTGATAGCATTTTAGTTATTTGAAAATTATTGTCATTTTATTTATTTATTTATTTTGTGCTTCTCTTATTATTGCTTTTGTCCAAAATGTTAACAAAACGATACCTGCCTCTCTAAGTCTCCTGTAACTTCACAATTCATTATATCTTAATTTTTCTGCATGGCTGTGAAAGTTTATATACTTAAAATATGTAATTAATTTATGGGATTAAGGGGGAACTTGAAGAAGGAACTGTACACATGTTTTAGGAGTTTTACATTCTTGAGATTGTACAACCGAGCTTAGGGACCAACCATGGGGGTTCTGGGTGATTACTGGATCACCATCAGTATATAGAGCTGCGCGCCTGGAGGTTAGGCTCATCAGAGTTCATGTTCATTAGTACTTAGCAGTACATCCTGGGACAGTACCAGGAATCTTGACCGTGGTCCCAAGTATGCATGGGATACTCATAAAACATGTGGTACACTACTTCTAATAGTTCTAAATTAATTAACAAAAACAAATAACATAATATGATGTTATAATTCACATGCATGCTCACTTTGTTATATATATATATATATATATATATATATCTGCTACAAAGTCATCAATGGCATATGGATATATATATTCCATTGCAAAATTATTTGAATTACAACGAATTGAGATTACAAAATAATCTGAGGAATTACAAGAACGGGAATATTAATTTATTCCCTTTTTTATGTGGGTTCGGGTGGCGGTGGAGTCTTATTGCTGCCTCCGTTGACCGTCCGACCAGAAGAAGATGACTCTACTCTTTTCCTTGATCTCGAGAGCTCGCCCGTAATCGTCCCAAAATCTTCCAATCCAAATGTCCCTTCTCCAGTTAAATTCCTGTGTTTTATAAACCGAAGAAGCTCCAAATCCGGCTCAATTCTCTCCTGAAAAATCGGATCACGGATTATCAGTCCAAAAATAGGAAACAAATAATCGGAAAAGAACGGAAAACAACCCGCGGGTTGGCACCTGCGGGATCGGTCCCGTTGGTTGCAACCCGCGGGAATCCTCCCGCGGGTGGCAACCCGCGGGGGTTCCCGCGGGATGCAACCAGCGGGTGCTCCCGCGGGCTCCTGCGGGCTCCCGCGGGTGGCAACCCGTGGGTGTGCCCACTTAGCAAAAAAATTTTTTTTGTATCTACACTCACGAGTATCAGAAGTCTCGTGTTTATTGCAAGTATTACTGGCCTCACGTTTATCGCTTGGCTCAGTATTAGCCTCGCGTGAATAATCACATGCTGGTTTTGAAGAATTTTTATACTCGCGTTTCTCGCGAGTGTCAGGAATCTTGCGTTTATTGCAAGTATTAGCAGCCTCGTGTTTCTCGCTTGGCTTAGTATCAGCCCCGCGTGGAAAATCACACGCTGGCTTTAAAGAATTTTTATACTCGCGTTTCTCGTGAGTGTCAGGTATTCTGCGACTGGCGCAAATCTTACTGGCTTCGCGTTTCTCGCTAGGCTCAGCAATGGCCTCGCGTGGAAAATCACACGTTGGCTTTAAAGAATTTTTATACTCGCGTTTCTCGCGAGTGTCGGATATTTTGCGACTAGCGCAAATCTTACTGGTTTCGCGTTTCTAACTAAGCTTAGCAATCGCCTCGCGTGGAAAATCACACGCTGGCTTTTCCTTGCTTTTAAGGCAAGTTGTAACTTCGCGTTTAACACGAAAATGATTGGTCTCGCGGTTAGCGCGAGCCAGTTTGCGAGGGACCATAGCCTCGCGTCCTCTGGTGTTAGCTCCGTGTCCAAAGCCGGCTTTGAGGGCTCTACGCCTCGCTCTCCGATTCCTGTTCCGGAGTTGGGTCCTGGTCAGTCCAGTCCCCAGGTCTTCTTCGGCAGTCGGAAGCTCATCCTCGGCTAGGATTTCTTGTGTGAACTCCGGCCCTATAGCCGCAGTCTCCAAGGATTCCCGTCTCTCTGTGGATACCTTTCTACCCGTCGCTCGGGCATTGGAGTATATGCGACGATAGTGTCGTGTCACATCCAAGTCACCTGATCCAGAGGAGAGGAACTCCTCGTACTTATGCTGGTCGATTTCAACGACGAGTATGTCTACGTTGGATCCGATCAAATCGACGTCCGATTGCGCCACAATCTCTTCTTTCTTGAAAGAGATGGCTCCCACTGTGGTCGCCAGTTTGTTCGTCGCAAAAGTTCCTTTGCTTCCTCCCATTGAATAAGCTTGAATTACAATGAAAGTGAACAAGATAAAAAAGAACGAACGAGAGGATTTTATAGTTCAATCTCTCTCTTTTACAATATAATCGTGGGATCAGTGGCGATGGGATCTATAGTAGTTCCTTTGGACGATCGGTACGTCAAACTCTTCTCTCTTGAAGATATCGACCGATTGTAGACGATCTTCTTGGTCTTTACTCTTCATGAATCCAAGGCTCTATGCGTAACTTGAATTCTCTAAGAGGAAGATGATCACAAAAAGGCTTCAAGGCTCTCTCGCGTACTTGAATTGCCGAAGGATCACAAAGAAGATAATTGCCGAAAAGAAGATCCTCTAGGGTTTCACCAGGAAGGTATATATAGCCCCAGGTTAATGCAAGAGTTTCTATCTAAATAGAACTCACATTCATCAAGGATTCCAATCAAATATCTTAGTTTTGATGGAATTCTGATTAGACTTGATTCGGGTATTTGGATAAGCCCAAAATTATAATCTCAATCAATTCGAGATTCTGGTTATCTGCTCACGCGGAGCTTTAATCGCATCAAAACACGGCGCTAAATAACCAAAATGCGGAGCTAACGCGGAGCTATTGATCATCTCCGCGTTTCACTCAAACGCGAGGCTAATATTAGCCAGACTGCGGAATCAACGCAGAACTATTAAACATCTCCGCGTTTTATTCAAACGTAAGGTTAATATAGCCAAACGCAGGACTACTGAATTGGCTCCGCATTCTGTTGTGGAAAATCCTTTTATCTTAGAAATTTTCACTGCCAACAACTACAACATATAAATAACAATGCAGTCTAAATAAACCAAGAAAATGTTACAAATTCCGCACAGAAGCCTTCATCCTGGGAAATTCTATTGGTGCACACCACTTTGCTCAGGACACCCACTGACAACTTTTAAATTTGAACCATTCGAGAAATTCTATTTACGCATAATAATTTATTCTTACGCACATATTTAAAATTTGCAAATAATTGCAAGTTTTTTTTTTCAATTTTAACCCTCTATCTTCTCCGTTTCATTTTATTTCATTCTCATCGGATAGTAAACATAAATGAAATTTGTTCAAATATTAATACCCAACAGGTATTCAATTAAGCCGGATATTAATATCCAACTAATGAATTGTAAAATGACAACTTAGTTAAAAAAATGGTTAATTACAATCAGATCCCCTGTAGTATTGGTACTGTATAACTTATTACTCCTGAAATTTAAAACTCGCGCTATATCCTTCGGACTGTTGCCAATATTAATTAACAATTAGATAATTTTACACCTTTTTAAGCAAAACTACACTTCTTTTATTTAATTACTTTTTTTTACCCTCTTTTATTTAATTACTTTTTTTTTACCCTCATGAGGTTCTCCCTCTCTCCCTCCCATCTCTCTCTCCTCTCTCTCTTTCTGAAATCTTTTCACCGTCAATCAAATGCCTAAAAGAAAACAAAAAACTTAAGAAAATGAATTCACAAATGCCTAGAAATAAATCTTCAGAAATTTAAATTACTCCCTGGACACTGAACAAACTCCCACAGCTGAAACACAAATACTAATTCATCTCTGGACAGTGGCAACACCGCGGATACCAGCCGTAGCACTGATGCGTCCTTAGTGAACAGGCTCGTCCACTGGTTGTGGAATGTGGCTGTCCACATCACGTGCATTATTCCGATCACCATGGCACAGCCCAATGCCACCATTGCCGCTAGCTTTGCTCTTTTGGGCTTGGCAACCCCAAGTTCATTCCTCACCTAAATTTATGTACTTGATTTTGTTTGCTTTAAAATTAGCTATCAATGATGCAGTAACGAATCATGAACAGATATTATCTTTTGGATAGATATAACTTCAGACGAGAAATATGTACAAATTTCAGGAAGGACATCAGGAGAAAACTCAGAAGATCCTCTTCTGTCTCCGGACCAGACTTGATGAGAGGTCATAACCACTTTCGTGGAGAAATTGACGTATCGGGGGGTCTCATTGTATTTTTTGTTGCTGAATTGGAAGGACTTTTGTCCTTTATGTACTTCTTTCTTTAAATTTATATATTGTTTTCTTTATGTACTTTTCTATATGAGGGTTCACTTAACCCAAATCTTATAGTAGTTTTATTATCTGCTTGTTAATGGAACGTGGAGAGCTTTCACATGTCGTTTTGGTCACAAAAAAAAAAAACGAATCATGAACAGCCTGCTGATTACTTGTTGATTATAATGATGCCCCTTTAACACTACATTTTGTAGATCCTATCTCATATGAACCAAGTAAAATCGAACAAGTGATCGCTAAAAGAGCAAGGAACATACACAATCAGGGAATGCACAAAGAATGGGACGATGATGTACCAGTGACAAATAAAATAACTACAACATATAAATAACAACGCAGTCTAAATAAACCAAGAAAAATGTTACAAATTCCACACAGAAGCCTTCATCCTGAGAAATTATATTGGTGCACACCACTTTGCTCAGGACACCCACAGCGAACTTTTAAATTTGAATTAATCGAGAAATTCTATTTACGCACAATAATTTACTCTTTGCGTATGCACAACTTTAAAATTTGCAAATAATTACAAGTTTTTTTTTCCAATTTTAACCCTCTATCTTCTCCTTTTCATTTTATTTCATTCTCATCGAATAGTAATCATAAATGAAATTTGGTCAAATATTAATACCTGACAGGTATTCAATTAAATCGGATATTAATATCCGAGTAATGAATTGTAAAATGACAATTTAGTTAAAAAAAAAAAGGATTAATCACAATCAGATCCTCTGTAATATGGGTACTGTATAACTTATTACATCTGAAATTTGAAACTCGCACTAAGCCTCTTGGACTATTGCCAATATTAATTAACAATTAGATAATTTTACACCTTTTTAAACAAAACTGCACTTCTTTTATTTAATTACTTTTTTTTACCCTAAGGAGGTTCTCCCCCTCCACCCGCCCCCCGCTCTCTCTGAGATCTTTTCATCGTCAATCAAATGCCTAAAAGAAAAAAAAACTAAAGAAAATGCATACACAAATGCCTAGGAACAAATCTTCAAAATTTAAATTACTCCTCGGATACAGAACAAGCTCCCACAGCTGAAACACAAAAACAAATTCATTTATGAACAGTCGCATCACTGCGGATGTCAGCCGTAGCACCGATGCGTCCTTAGTGAACAGGCTCGTCCACTGGTTGCGGAATGTGGTTGTCCACATCACGTGCATTATTCCGATCACTGTGGCACAGCCCAATGCCACCATTGCCGCCAGCTTTGCTCTTTTGGGCTTTCCAGTCCCAAGTTCATTCCTCACCTAAATTTCAAAAAAGAGAGCATGTTGTTAACAAAAGCCCATTACTAATTTGGATGGCTAGACACAGAAAATATTCTTCTCTTTTTAGTAATGGGATGAGGACCAACAAAATCTCTAGTGATCTCACCTTGGTGGACACGCAGGCGGCGAGAGCCATGGGGATGGTGTACATCAAGCTAGTGGTCTGAATTAAGATCGCAGTGGCCCCACCGCTGCAGTGGGGTTGGGCAAGTACCCAACGAACATCGTCAAGATCTCGTACCACCACCACTTGAAGCAGACGCTGAAGCAGCTGGGCAGGGCGAGCCCGAGCAGCAATGACAGCCCGTGCAGCGCGGTGGGGGACCAACCCTGCCACGTGAGCTCGCAAGCTTTCGAGAAGCGGAGGTAGATGATAAGGAAGAGGGCCATGTTTAGGTTGGTAAGGATGGCGGCGAGCATGACCGTCGGGACACCGAGCCGGAAGTAGAAGACAAGGAGGAAGGAGAGGGGAATGTGGAGCGTGAGGGCGAGGGCAGAGCAGGCGGCCATGGGCTTGGTGATGCCCTAGGAGTGGAGGAAGACGCGGAGGGGCTGAAGGAGGGCGTTGGTGAGGAGGGAGCCAGAGGAGAGAGTGCGGTGGCAGGGGGAGGTGGGGAATAAACTTTAACAGTCCCATTCCCCCTCTCACTCTTACTTTGGTCAGGGGCAAAACATACAGTTCACTATGCGGGCGAATCACATGACTCAGTACTAGACGAAACTCCGTTAGTTTTTTCAGTACTAAGTGTTAGTTTTAAATTTCAAAAATAATAAGTTATACATCTCTATCTCTCCATGGGTACTCCAAAAAATCTGGCTGTGATTAATCCAGAAAAAAATAATAGTTAACACCTAATCCTTTTGAAATTTCAAAGGGGTGCGCCATCAGCAAAGTGGTGTGCGTGAATTGAATTTCCCCTTCATCCTGGTACGGTTGCTGGTCCCAAAAGTCTACCCTGATCTCACTCCGCCAACCCCACTCTCCTAGTCCTAGTCCTTCGCCCGCCAACTTTGATTGGATTGAGAAACTGGAATTAAAAATTAAAAATATTGATTTTGGAGAGAGCTGAAAAATCAATAATTTTTTTTTTTTACAAACATAGATGATTAATTTTTTTTTAGAAAAGAAGTTAAATACAAATTCAAGTCTACTTGGGATATAAAGTTTCACTAAGGCTGCTTTTGGGTGTTTAAAAGTAGTGAAAGTAAGAAAGAAAATTAGAAATAACTTTCAAAAATAAAGAGTTGGAAGTATTATATTTCTTATAGTTCCAGTATTTATTTTTTTACTTTTTGGAAAAGAGAAAAGATAGAAGAGAAATAAAATATTTATTTTTTTGGAAGAAAGAAAAAGAGTAAAAGATACAAATAATTAAATATTAATAATTTTTACTTCTAACTCTATTTTCAACCAAAATCAATATGAAGTAAAGTTGATAAGTGAAAATACCACATAAAAAACCATCTCATCATTATAAAAGTATCTTTCATTTTATTTCTTGTCCAAACAAATGCATGAAGTAGTAGAAGTGATTCTTCCACAACTCCCTTTCTACTTCCATGCAAACAAATACACCCTAAGGTATGTTTGGATATTTAGAAGTAACGGAAGTAAGGAAAAAAAAAATATAAGAAGTAACTTTAAAAAATGAAGTATTCTAATTTTAATACTTCTATTGTTTATTTATTATCTTTTTTGGAAAAAGAAAGAATAGAAGAGAAATAAAAAATTTATTTTAGGAAGAAAAAAAAAGTTAAAGTAGTAAAATAATACAATAATAATACTTTTTTACTTCCATCCTTGTTCTTCACAAAAATCATGTGAAGTAAATTGAAGAAGTGATGGTGCTACATAAGCTCCACATCATCATTTAGAAAGTAACTTTTATTCCAGTTCCTAACTAAACAAGTATATAAAGTGGTGAAAATAAGTTTGCTTCCACTACTTCAATTTTACTTCTATATAAACAAACACACCCTAAGGATGTGTTTGTTTGCATGGACGAAAAATAAAAGTAGTAAAAGTAGATTATTTTTACTATTTTATGTATTTGTTTGGTCAAAGAAATAGATTAAAAGTTACTTCTAATGATGATGTGGATTCTATATAGCACTATTATTTTCTCTTTCCCTCATTTTTAGCTGGAAGAACTCTAGAAACTCAAAAGACCTAGGAAAAATATTATTTTTTTTATTGGTTTCTCATAATTACCGTTCTTTTTTGTTTACATCTAAGATCCAAAAAAGATTAATTAAATAATACTTTGTCTATTCTTCTTTCGCCAAAAGAATAGCAAACAAATACTACAACTTCAAGATATATCATATTTCTAAACTTTCATTTTGGAAGTAATTTTTTAGTTTCTTCCTCTTCCGTTATTCTGGATGAGCCAAACACACTCTAAATGAAACCACGCTTTTAGACCATTTAACTCGGAACTCTCCTTTTAAATTATACCCTACCTAAAATGAATTTTCTAAATTTTGCTTCGTAGACTTTAAAACTATCCAAAATTCCAACATCGAAACTTCACTCAGAGTTGATTTTTTTACAATTTTGTAATGGGTATTTAAAACAAGGTAAAAAGAATAAAGAAGAAAGCCAGACTCGCAATAGGATTAAAAAAAAGCGAGGAGACAATGGAGAAGTAGAAGACCAAATAGTAAATTCTTTTTTGAAATTTTGTATTTAAGTTAAATCCAGGCAAAATTTTAGAAATTAGAGTTTGTATACAGTTTTGTAAAATTTAAGAAAACAAGAGATTTTTCTAAAGTCTGATATCCAATCCAAACTAGGCCTCAATATCCAATTTTTAAATATGATGCAGTTGATCCTGATTGTTGTTATTATTATTAATATAATTATAGTAGTAGTTGTTGTTGTTATTATTATTTATTTAAAGAGGTGTACGTGGTAGGCAAATTCATAAAGAAAAAGTATTAAAACCATTTAAGGGAAATTCTAAATGGGCACACAACTTGATTTAGTAAGAGAATTACAAATTAGATAACATTCACTCAACTTACCATGCTGACCGAGCAAGACTAATGTTGTACATCAACAGATTCAACAAAAAACATAATACGGCTGTTCTATTCAATTACTCAGATGCTTCGGCCACAGGAATGTATCCATATCATACGGCATAAACACTAAAGAGTACCACTCCAACTCAGAAGCAAGATATACCAAATGAAAGCCATCATCGACCTCCTTCTGACATAGCTATAGAAGAGAGAGTCACTGCCGATGAGGTGAATGACATGATATAATCTTCGAAGCTCAAGTTAGTAGACAACGGCACAGCACCATAGCTCATACAACTTGGCGAGAGCTCAGGGAGCTCAACATCTCCGTCCAAGATCTGCATCACTTGCCTCATGCTTGGCCTCACTGATGGCAACGGATGCGAGCACAACAAACCAAGCTTCAACACTAACTCCACCTCTTTGGGGCAGTACTCCTCTCCCAGTCTAGGGTCCCTCGTCTCGATCAACGATCCCCTCTTCCAGTTCTCGAGCACCCAGTCCATGAGAACCCACCCCTCGCCCTCTGCGTGGGACTGCACCGGCCTCTTCCCGCAAGCCACCTCAAGAATGAAGACGCCGAATGCATACACATCGGTCAGTGTCGTTGCCTTGCCATTCCTCGCGAGCTCAGGTGCGAGATAGCCCATGGTTCCGGCGACATGAGTGGTCAGAGGATCGGAACCGTGATCGCATAATCTTGCAAGGCCAAAATCTCCGAGCCTGCCGTTCAGTTCGCCATCTAACAGCACATTGCTGGCCTTGATGTCTCTGTGGACTACAACCTTCTCCCAGTCTTCATGCAGGTACAAGAGACCCGAAGCCACTCCCTTGATGATCTTAAACCTTTGAGACCAGTTGAGGGCAGACTTACCGTGGTCATACAAGAATCGATCAAGGCTACCATTGGGCATGAAATCGTAGACCAGAAGAAGTTCCCCTCTGCGGCGGCAGTAGCCAAAGAGCTGGACAAGGTTCCGGTGGCGGAGCTGGCCAATGCTAACAATTTCAGCCACAAACTCTTTCATACCCTGCCTTGATTCATGGGACACTTTCTTAACTGCAACTTCCATCTTGGAAAGAGGCAACACCCCTTTGTAGACTCGGCCAAAGCCTCCGGTCCCGAGCACCTCTTTCTCCTTGAACCCTTTCGTCGCTCGAAACAAATCCTTGTATGAGAACCGATGAGGCCCATATTGGAGCTCCCAATCTTCAAGAAGCTCAGAATACCTCATCCTCCTCCTTACGATGAGCACGACTGCAACAACAATAAACAGCACAAAGGAAGAAGATGCAAAAGGCAGCCATATTGCCAAAACATTCAAGCCACGTTTGCTGCTGTTACGAGAAGGAAGCGGAGGAAGCTTGTCATAATCGAGCTTTTCAGCCGCTCCACTCATATTGAAACTCCATCCAAGAATACAGTGAGTAGAATGAAGAGCTCCAGTTGCTGAAGAGAAACCGACAAACATGGAATCATGCATCAGGCTCGAAAGATCGATGGTTGAAGATAAGAGGGGCCTTTTAGGTTTAAGCATTCGAAACGGAGACAAGGTAACGTTGAGTTGATTACTTTCACCATCAAAATCAACCCACACTTGCATTGGTTGGCCACTGATAAGAGTCAAGTTCCTAAGCAAACCAGTGGTATTGTCAAAGTAAGCAGCGCTACGGGAAGTTTTGGACACCAGGCTGTTGATATCGATACCAACATGGTTATCATCAATATCCTTGAATTCAACGTTTTGGAGGGTATCAAGTTCAACAGCAAAGATATGATTAGTTGAGTTGCCATTGTTGCTTTCATTGAAGAGGCCCAAGTACTGGCTTGGGAAAGCAGTTGAGAGGTTTGTTGTGCCAGAGATGAGAAAGGCAAGGCCATGGCTACTAAGTACAGAGATCTCAGAGAGAATAGCGAACACAAAAGTGGTGGAGAAGGAGAGGACTTTACCAGCCTGGGACTTGAAGCGCAGAGGGCTCGGGTGGAAGGCATGGCCCATCTTGCGCATCGTGGCGTTGGTCAGCACAAGGAGGCCATCAGATGTGATCGATGCGATGCCATCAATTGTTAGATTGGCACCGCTGAATCCATTAAAGATAAAATCACTTTCACTTGAGCTGGAGGTCGTAAATTTGACGAGGAAGAAGAGGGAGATGAAGAAGAATAAAGGCTTAGTGGACATGGATGACATCTTTAGTCCTGCAAACTAGGAAGCAGACTCAAAAAGATGTGTATAGATATATAAGCAGTCTAGGTTCTGTGGCTTTAGAGATCATATGCGCAATGTAACGTGTTGCTCAGGGCAAAACATATACAGGTTCATAGGCCCTTAGATACGTAGAATTTGTAGCCAGCAAAAAAAAATCACAGAAGAAACACAAATATCAGTTGATAATTTCAACTCTATTTCAGTCCCATCGTTTTCTAGATATTTGGAAAATTTACGAGTCTGATGATCAGGCAAGAGTCTACATCAGTCCACAGATATTCTCATCATTTCAAGGTAAGAAACACACACACACCCCTAATATATGTGTGTGTGCGCGCACTGCACATATATATATATATATATATATATATATATATATATATATATATATATATATAGAGAGAGAGAGAGAGAGAGAGAGAGGAAACCGGAAATTTACGGATGGTGAAGGGAGTTCTTCACTAGCGCTTAGATGGTTCAATAAAATAATTACACATGACGCCATTTAAGATAATAAATAAAAGAACTCACTTAACCGCCCTTTGAGTGGTGCTACATGGAACTCTCTTAACCGCCCTTTGAGTGGCGCCACGTGTAATTATTTTATTGGGCTACCTAAGCGCTAGTGAACTATCTTCACCGCCGGTGAATTTTTCGTTTCCTCATATATATATATATATATATATATATATATATATATATATATATATATATATATATATATATATATATATATATATATATATATATATGAGGAAACGGGAAATACACCGGCGGTGAAGAGAGTTCCTTCACCGCCGCTTAGGTGGACCAATAAAATTATAACACGGGACGTTATTCAAGATAACAAATAAATGAATTCTCTTAAATGACACCACGTGTAATAATTTTATTGGACCATCAAGCGGCGGTGAAGGAAACTTCCTTCACCGCCGGTGTATTTCCCGTTTTCTCTCTCTCTATATATATATATATATATATATATGGAGTAGAAAGAACTATATATATACATAGGTATATTTATAGATAAATACATTTATATGTATATTTGTGTGTGTACATAAGTATGCAATATCTGCCAGTTAATGAGATTTTCATGTCTATTCCTAATATTATTTTGAGATTATAATAAGACTTCCAAATAGTCGATGGGCAACAATGAATCCAACATCAACATCTTAATTGCTGGAAGACAAGTCAATTGCAATTGACTTGGGTGAACCCAGACCAAGTCCACCCAAGGCCTTAAACTTATCTTGAGCACTGCTTGTTACTTCTCCAGGTCCACACATTAAAGTTGAGAATAGCAAGCAATTTGGTTGCTCACGTTCCTGGATGATGACGAGGAACCGGATAATGCATTGATTGGTGCTAATGATCCTGGATGTGGATGAAAAACGTTCCAACACAAAAGACTTCCTCATTAAAGTTGGACGTTTGGTGAAATGGTGGTCCTGGGGATTCATATTAATCCCTACTACAATGCAGAGGTGGGGATATCATGAAAGAACCACCCTTGACAGAACAAACCAGTCACTATCTGAACAGTAGTCTGGTACGAAGTTGTAACAACCCAAAATTTAAAATCCAAAACCAATAATAAATTAATTATTATTCTTAAAAAAATAATAAATAAATATGATATTTTCCTAATAAATCTGATTTGTTTTACTACCTAACTAGATAATAACAGATTTAGTTGGTTTAGATTTGATCCTATGAAATCTTACCCTAACTTAGATGCTAAAAAAATAATAATAATAAGAAGAAGGACAGTGCAGTTTTCCTGCTGAACGCAGGAGAAAGAAAGAGAGAGAGGGAGAGGGAGAGAGAGAGAGAGAAATAAGAAAGAGAAAGGAAGGAAGGAAGGAGAAAGAAAAAAAAAAAAACGTACATCGCAGTCAATCTTCGGAGCTGGATTTTTGAGGCAAGTACGAAAACCCTTGACCTTCTCTCTCTTGTATATGATAAATTTGTTTTGGTCTTGATTATATTGATCTCTCGCTTAGTATTATTGTGATAATCTTTTGTAAGGTCAATATATGTATATATATTCTTTTTCATTCTGGTGGTAGAATGTTGTCTTTTGTGATTTAGCTGGATTTTTAAATAAATAATTTGTCCTTGAATTAGATTTTTAGGACCTTATGAAAAGCTATGTCATTCTAACATTTATTTATTAGAAATCTAAATAGTGATCTAGTGAGAGGTAGGTAGGAGTGTCGAGAACACAAATGGGACTTTGCTAGATATTATACGGTTGATGAGATAGGGTTGAAGATATGCATATGGAATTCATATGTTGAACAATTTGAGATTTTGAGATGGGAACAAATGTAAAATTACTTTCTTCTTACTACTACTAGAGCTAGATGAAATAAAATAGGAAGGGCAGCTGCAACCTTTTGTTAAAAAAGTAAAATAAAATATAGATAGCCTTTTATTTGTAGGTGTCCTAGAATGCAATTGAGAGGTGATGATATTGATGTGATTTTCATAACAAATTAATAGATCAAATTAGTCAACTGCAAAGAATTTTCCATTTTCAATTTCAATCTCATTGGAATTAGTTTTCTTAGTTTTTGGTATCCACCTATTTGTTTTAGGAAAAAAAAAAAAACCTATAATGAATTGGATGATCGAATATCTATTTACACCATGGAAAGAAGCACTTCTAAATAGTTGAAAATATTTAAATATGCATTTTAGTATATTAGGGTCCCTCCTGTACATATTGTGGCTTAACTTGTGCTTCGGCCTACTATATTATTGTTTCACTGTTCTAATACACTTTATGTGCTTATAAATATTTAGCTTTAATCTAGTAGGGACCTATGGTATATAAGTTAAAAGTTCATTTCGACATATATTACCCAATGTTTGAATCTAACATATTTATTAACACTGTGTTTTATCCTAAGGTAAAATGAAAAAAATAATAATAATAAAAAAAATTAAATGTGAAAATAAATGTTAGATACTATTTATCGACGCCAACTAGGAGCATTTGAAATTTTGGATCCTGAGGGAGTAAACACTAGCAAAGACATCATCACACTTGACCAACTTACAACACAGCAAATAAAATGGCCTTAAAACACACCGTTGATTATACAAAGTAGATGATATCAAATATTCCAATTTGAACATTAAACACTACATATAAAAACAGTTCATGATTCAACTAAGAAAATTTTGATTCTAAAATCTTTTAACAATACTAATATGGTAGCAGAGGCAACGTAATGAAACAGCATGTGTCGCAAACTCCATGACCATCAATTTCTAAACTACTATGTATCAAATAAAATTTCAGTTAAAATTGGAAATTAAAGAGAGTTCATTTAATTTGAATTTTTAGTACTTGATTTCAAAGGATCAAGAAAAGGATGTAACAAAGAGGTATTAAGCAAGCTAATATAGACTCACCTTTTGAGCACTATGTTTGGCATCAGTGGTGACAGAGGGTGGAACAACAATATTCACAGCAATATTCACATCTAGAGTATTGTCCCCAAAGTATCAAGTTCCCTGGAGACCTTATGAAGGAATTTATTTTATTTTAGATTCATTTTTTTTTCCTGATGTTGCAATAATACTTTAGAATAGTTGTTATCATTTATTTCTTAGTTCTGTTAGTTGATAGCATTTTAGTTATTTGAAAATTATTGTCATTTTATTTATTTATTTATTTATTTTGTGCTTTTCTTATTATTGCTTTTGTCCAAAATGTTAACAAAACCATACCTGCCTCTCTAAGTCTCCAGTAATTTTACAATTCATTATATCTTAATTTTTCTGCATGGCTGTGAAAATTTATATACTTAAAATATGTAATTAATTTATGGGATTAAGGGGGAACTTGAAAAAGGAACTGTACACATGTTTTAGGAGTTTTACATTCTTGAGATTGTACAACCGAGCTTAGGGACCAACCATGGGGGTTCTGGGTGATTACTGGATCACCATCAGTATATAGAGCTGCGTGCCTGGAGCTTAGGCTCATCACAGTTCATGTTCATTAGTACTTAGCGGTACGTCCTGGGATAGTACCAGGAATCATGGCCGTGGTCCCGGGTATGCACGGGATACTCGTAAAACATGTGGTACACTACTTCTGACAGTTCCAAATAAATTAACAAAATCAAATAACATAATATGTTATTATAATTCACATGCATGCTCATTTTGTTATATATATATATCTGCTACAAAGTTATTAATGACATATGTATATAGATACACCCCTGACAATTATCATACTCAAGACACCTACAATTTAGCTCATATTTTAATTCTTTCTAAAGATTTACATTTGTTATTCCCATTATGATTTTTAGTTTCATGTTCTATTTTATATATGCACATAGCTTGCCTGTGTATTATTATTTTCCTTTTGTAGTACTTGTTAGGTCGTTCTAACGACTTTGATTTGGCACGCCCAGATAATTTGCAGGGTACTGAGAAAGAGGACCCACCACAGCTGGGACAACTTTTCGAAGGGTTAGAAGATAATCAGTAGCCTTTCCTTGTAACGCGCCATCTGAGAAATTTTTATTTATTTTATTCTTTCGTCCTACTTCATTCACTGAGTTTGTTATTTCCAAAACTCAAAATTCAAAGTTGTAATAAGTGTTACCCTTTCTTGAAACCTTTATTGATCGATTGAATATTTTGTTGGAATAAAAAAAAGAAAAAGATTGCCTATTGTCTTCCTATTTTCCCTTAGAGTATATGTATGGGATTTAGTGGCAGTAACATTCAATTTATTAAAAGTATTTTAGGCTTGGCGTATTAATTTATAATACATCGCCGAACTCTTCCCGTATTTTGGGTATCGGGCGTTACAGAAGCAGCAGGAGATTTTTGACAAAGGTTTGAGATTCTAGAATGTGGAATCAATTTGTTGTGGAAGTTGGCAATGGAGACAAGATGCAGAGTTGCAGACAATTCTGAGTTTGATGTTTAGGGAACTTGTGTAGACCGGAACGGCAGTCCTGAAACCAACAGGAAATTATTTCAATTTTATTTGTAGAAAGATCTACAAAATGCCTCTAGATACACTAGAAAGATGAATACAATAACAAACAGCCCTTTATCTCAAAATTTCCGAGCCAGCTACATGAATCCGTTTCTTCCATTAGTTTTGTTAAGACTCATCGCCTCCATCAAGAAAAAGCATTTTTCAAAACTTCGTTTTAATTTCCACCATCCAAGTTCTCTTACGACCACTTACAGCTCTCCTCACTCCATCGACTATAATCCTATTACCTTACTTTACCGGTGCATTTACTTGCCCCAGTTGTAGATTGTCAAACCAGCCTAATCGATTTCCTCACGCTATTCTCAATGGGAACAACCTCTAATTTCTTACCCAAAAAATAAACAAGAAATTCTAGCTGTTGTTATACTTTGAGTTTAGATGAAGATTCATTCTGTCAAAGTTTTGAATGTGTTATCACGAACAACTACTGAAAGGTATGCACTTACATATGCAGCTAAAATTATAGGTTTAGATGAGGGATAAGCAAGACATCAGTGGTCAGGGATGGCTCCAGAATGAAGAAATTAATAAGATACTGATCATATCAAAAGATTGGACATATTTTCCTCCACAAAAAAAGAAAAAGAAAAAGAAAAAAAATAGAACTCGCTTTCCCCCACATCCCTATTGAAAACACAGATATCACTTCCTTCAAATGGTGCTCCACTTGTTTCTTGTGTGGACATATTTTCAGACTTGGTCGAGAATTAGAAAGGTGATCCGTGTAAGTGTCTAAGGACTTCCCTCAGGGCTAGGCTATTGACATATTTGAACATCATACTAATAAATGCAGACTTGATAAGGGAAAAAAGTTATTCCATCTACAACTGTAATTATTTTGTTGAAATCAATAATTCTCGAAGATCTTCTAGATATCCTAATATTCCCAGGTTCCTAAATCATATTTTATCCAAGGGCCACATTGGACCTCTCTCAAATTTTTGCTTTGAATAATTAGATGTTGAAAGAAAATTATGGCCTTTCCTTCATAGTTGCCACATTCTCGTATGCAAAGATAAACCATACAAGGTTAAGTTAGGCACATCCCATATATTAAACTTACTAGATAAAGTATGCAGAAGTAGAGTTGTAAGCAGGATGGATTCATATCAAGTCCACGTTGAATCCAAACCTAAACCCAAAAAGGAATAGACATTGAATCCAAACCTAAACCCAACAAGGAATAGACTTAGACTCCGGTTCGAATGATATCTCGTCTCTCTTAGCTGGTTCCAGTCCGGTTTGAATCATAATTAGATTTAGGCAAGTATTGTTGAAATTATTTTTTGTCCTGGTAATTCCTTTTTCCAATTTGAAAATTTCCTTCTTGCTTTATACACATATAAGTATTGTTGAAATCAAAGAGGTTTATAAGATAGATGAGATTTATTGGAGACAGAGATCACGGGAGCGGTGGTTTAAAGAGGGGGATGCGAACACTGCATACGTTTTTAGGTGCGCTAATATGAGAACAAGGATTAACACTATCCATTCACTTAATTCGGATCAGAAGATGTTTCAGGATTTGGATAATTTGCCTATCAACATACACAGCCATTTCAGGAAGCTTTTCGGAGAGAGAAGGCATGCGAGAGTTAGTTTGCTAGGAGATAAGCGGGAGGAAATTAAAGACCTGGATATCCTTGATAGACCATTCACGGAGGAAATTCGAAAGACAGTTTGGGACCTGGGATTGGATAAAGCACCGAGTCTGGATGGTTTCCCAATATTCATCTTTTGCTTTTTCTATGAAGAAGTCAAGTCGAATCTATTCAGATTGACAGAGGAGCTATACAGGGGTTCGATCAGGTTGGATAGGATCAACTATTTACAAGTGGTCCTCATTCCAAAAAAGGAATCACCATCCATAATCGAAGAATTCTGGACCGATTCCACTTTTCAACAGCCCTTCAAGATAATTTCTGAAGTCCTGGCTAATAGATTGGCCCCACAAATGGAGGACCTAATAAAGTACTATCAGTCCAGGTTTATTAAGAGAAAAAATATCTTAGAAAGAGTGGTAGTCACTAAGGAAGTAATACATCAATGTACAAAGACATGTCGATAAGGATATCTACTGAAACTGGATTTCCAAAAGCTTATGATATAATGGACTAGGAATACCTAAGGTAGGTCCTTCGATTGAGAGAATTCGGACAATGGTGGCAATTATGGATTGATTATGGTTGCGCTCGCCAAGTGCTAGTTTTGGTAAATGGCGTGGCAGGGAAGGAAATTGTGTGCAGGAGAGGATTAAAGCAGGGCAATCCACTATCACCTCTTATGTTTGTGCTGGTGACATACGAGTTTAATAGGATGTTTGACTATGCAAAGAAAGCAGGCTTGGTTCATGGATTGTCTGGTAGCAGTTCCATCTCCCTAACTAATCTACAATATGCCGATGACACGCTTATTTTTGGCAACTACAACATCGGTCAAGCTTGTGTCATCAATGTATCCTCATTTGCTTTGAGACTTGGTCCGAGCTTCAAATCAACTATCATAAAAGTTTTTTGGTAAATTTAGGTGCGAGTAATCTCACATTCCTGTTTATCCATATGATGGGTTATAAAGCAGAAAGTTTGCCCATAATATATCTAGGTATCCCAATTAGGTCTGACAGACTAGAAAAGCGAGATTAGTACGTCCTCCTGGATAAGCTAGAGAGGCTCCTGAATGGTTGGAAAGCCATATCACTATCTTTGGGTGGACGTTTTATACTTGTCAAAGCAATATTAATGACCATGCCTATGTACTTCATGTCCTTTTTGATGTTGCCCAAATGGATCAGGGAGAAAATAGGGAGAAAATCGATAGAATACGACGACGATTCTTTTGGAATAGGGTGGAAAAATCAGGATGCCACTAAAATCTGATTTCCTGGGGAAAAGTGTGTAGACCTAAGGAACATGGCAGGTTAGGAATCACAGACGTAAAAACTTCCAATCTAGTATTCATGTCCAAGTCGTGGTGGAAAATCGTCTCTAACTCGGGTGGGACCTTACAGTCCTTGTTACTATCCAAATATGGACCATCGAGGTGCGTGGAGGTCAAAGCCGCATAATATGTCTCATGTCTCTTCGTTTTGGAAGGATGTTATGTCGACAGTTGACCTTTTTGCGACAAGTATTGAATTCTTGATAGGTAAGAATTTCAAGGTGTCCTTTTGGTTGAATAAATGGTGCTCAAATATTCCTCTCTCCACCTTTTTTCCAAAAGTGTTTGAGCTAGCTTTGTTTAAAGAAGCATCCATAAAAGATAATTCGCATCAGGGAAGGTGGAAGCTAGTACTAACTAGAGGTTCCTATGTTAAGTTAGAGTTACAAACACAACTAATCAAGTCCATGCTAGTAAGCCTTTTGCTAGGGGAGGGCGAAAAGCCTTTCGCTAAGGGAGGGCGAAAATGACCGCCCGATATGGATATGGTGTAAATCAAGAGTGTTCTCGGTCAAATCTACATATAGCCACTTTATCGATGGTGGTGGAAGAATGTCGTGTGCAAAGACAATTTGGTCCACGAAATGCCCCTTGAAGGTCAGAATATTTCTCTGGTTGATTGTTAAGGACTCCACATTGACTTGGAATAATCTTCAAAAAAGAGGATGGTCGGATCCGAATATATGTGTTCTTTGCAAGTCCTCCGAGGAAAACACTTCACATTTGATGATTGAATGTTGCTATTACACATCGGTTTTCGCACGTCGCTTTGACCTAATAGCTAATCCAAACGAAAGGAACATTTATGGTCTAGGATCCATGCGGGGAAGGGTAGGTAGAGTTTACATGACATTATTATGGCATCTGTGTGTTGGAATATCTTGAGAGAGAGGAATAGTAGATTTTTTGTCGATAGAGCTACAACACCAGATGCATGTGTCTCGCGCACTCATTCGGATACACTTTCTTGGATAGGTCTTCTCTCAGACGAAGAAAGACTGACTACCAGAGAATTTCTCACAGGATGAGATGATTAACATCGTGAGAAGCTAGTGGATGGAGGAGCTGGATGGCATCTAGCATACATCCATGTTGCTGACTGTATGGCTTTTCTTTGTACTTTATTTATGTCATTTTATACTTTGTTCTTTTATGACTCTTGTGGACATTATTGTAAGGGTTTTGTAAAACCCTTCCATCTTTCTTTTTGTATTTCAACTGTTCTATTATCTCTCATTAATGGAACGCGGAGGGTAAATACCCACCATTTTAAGTATAAAACAAAAACTCCCCAAAGTTTGTATCCTTTTCCCATTAAGCATAATGAGTTTTTGGTGGTATGTCTTGACTTTCACTACCAAATCAAGAACCTACTAAAAAGTGCAGCACATGTAAGAAGAATCCTAATATATCAAAAAAAAAAAAAAAAAAAAAAAAACTTCGTGAAGTCAACTTCATTGTAACTCTTGTCATCCGAATAATTAGAAAACCTGGATCGTTCAATAAATACAGTTTCTATACACATCCAACGGCTTCTTTTTTTTTTTCTCCTACAAACATGATCTCAATGATTACAGTATCTCATAATAGAAACATGGAACATCCTTTGTTGAGAAAAATTATCCTACTAAACAGCATAAACCTTCAACCTGCAAGTATCCTCACTTGCTATAGAATCAAAACACATATTACCTTTCCTCCACATATGAAAACATGAATTTCAAGAAAATGGCTATCTGGCGTCAAACAAGCATTTTGAAGTAGTGGACGTGGAGCATGACAAACAAGGTGAGTAAACAAATTCAGAATATTCAAAACATCACCTTCCAACACAACGCAACATTCTCTCCACCATACATGCAAAAGGCTCTCATAATCTCTAAATTGACACATCCAATATAGCACCGCGTTTTCTCCATCTATTTTCTAGGTACCCACTTTCCAAACACACTCATCTAAGAATGTAAAAACAAAGATTTTTACTAAGTACCCCATTTCAACATTTACAGGTTGTCCTTAAATCTTATTTCTCCAAAATTGAGAGTTATTTTTCCTAAAATATGCAACATCAGATAAACCGATCAAATTACTTTATTATTGAACACTCACTCAACTCACAAGGCTGGCCGAGCAGGACTAATGTTGTACATCGACAAATTCAACAAAAAACATAAGACGGCTGTTCTATTCAATTACTCAGATGCTTCGGCCACAGGAATGTATCGATATCGTACAACATAAACACTAAAGAGTACCACTCCAACTCAGAAGCAAGATATACCAAACGGAAGCCATCATCGACCTCCTTCTGACATAGCTATAGAAGAGAGAGTCATGGCCGATGAGGTGAATGACATGATATAATCTTCGAACCTCAAGTTAGTAGACAACGGCACAGCACCATAGCTCATACAACTTGGCGAGAGCTCAGGGAGCTCAACATCTCCGCCCAAGATCTGCATCACTTGCCTCATGCTTGGCCTCACTGATGGCAACGGATGCGAGCACAACAAACCAAGCTTCAACACTTACTCCACCTCTTTGGGGCAGTACTCCTCTCCCAGTCTAGGGTCCCTCGTCTCGATCAACGATCCCCTCTGCCAGTTCTCGAGCACCCAGTCCATGAGAACCCACCCCTCGCCCTCTGCGTGGGACTGCACCGGCCTCTTCCCGCAAGCCACCTCAAGAATGAAGACGCCGAATGCATACACATTGGTCAGTGACGTTGCCTTGCTGTTCCTCGCAAGCTCAGGTGCGAGATAGCCCATGGTTCCGACAACACGAGTGGTCAGAGGATCGGAACCATGATCGTGTAATCTTGCAAGGCCAAAATCTCCGAGCCTCCCGTTCAGTTCAGCATCTAACAGCACTTTGCGGGCCTTGATGTCTCTGTGGACTACAACCTTCTCCCAGTCTTCATGCAGGTACAAGAGACCTGAAGACACTCCCTTGAAGATCTTAAACCTTTGAGACCAGTTGAGAGCAGACTTACCGTGGTCATACAAGAATCGATCAAGGCTACCATTGGGCATGAAATCGTAGACCAGAAGAAGTTCCCCTCTGCGGCGTCAGTAACCAAAGAGTTGGACAAGGTTCCGGTGGTGGAGCTGGCCAATGCTAATAATTTCAGCCACAAACTCTTTCATACCCTGTCTTGATTCATGGGACACTGTAACGCTCCGTATCCCAAGATACGGATAGTGCTTTGCGACATATTATAAATGAATATGTCAAGTTTAAAACATATAAATACACATGTATAACTGCCACACCTATATACACATATACCATAAGATAGCAATATGGATTTAAAAATAATAAGTTTCTTCCATAAATAAGGATCAATATGAGTTTATAGGAGAGCCAAACAATTTTTATTACATCATCGAAAAGTTTAAGTAAATGAAAGAAAAATCAATAATAAAGTTTCTTAAAAAAATAGAAAACAAACTATAAGAGTCTCTATCGTGTCCCTCCTGCAGCAAATGCACTTATTGAAAATCTGCTAACTCCTTAAAATATGATTCCAATTATGGTGGGTCTTTCTTTTCGTTAACCTGCAAATTAGTATTTGGGCGTGCCAAACTAGGGGTCGTTAGAACGACCTTGCTAGTGCTATAAAAAAAAGGATAATAACACACAGGCACGCTATGTGTGGTTTATATATGTACACATATGCATGAAATAAGTAATAAAGAAAATATATGACATGATAATTAAAAAAAGTCTAATAGATTGATTTATGAATTTAATATACTTGTCTTGAATATAATAATAGTTAACATGTGGTATCTGCATATTCTGAATGATATGATAGTAAATATAGAAAAGATGAGATAAACATGCATATGAAACTTCTTATGTTTTATTGATGCCTAATATGAATTAGTTTGGAACTATTAAGAGGAAAAACCACATATTTTAAAAAGATCCCGTACATGTCCGGGACCATGACCCCATGACTCCTGGTACGACTCCAGGACGTACTGCTAGGTACTCAAGAATGATGGACGAGTATATGCTCCGGGCCCGAAACCCTATAATATGACATGACGGTGATCAAGTAATCACCCGGAACCTCCATGGTAGGTCCCTAAAGTTCAGCTGCGCAACTTAAAAATATATACCTCTCAAAATATATGTTTAAGTTCCTCCATTTAGTTCTCCCATACTCTATTATTTTGTTTTATAATTTTATTCATTAGGACGATATGATAAACTATAAAATTTGGTATGTTAAGGTCATTAAATTTGTATATTTGCTTTAGCTTGTATTAAAGGTTGTTAGCAAAATGAACAGTGCGTTGGTGATGATTTGCTGACACCTTTTTTTTCTTCAAAGTACAATATGTGGGCAAATTATAACAAGTAAAAAGCTGAGAACTCAAGGTGATAGGTGTTGGAATTTTAGCAAGCCCAATTCCAGTGGCTTTTGCATTCCAAGTTTCAGTAAGAATCAATAAGTTTTCTTATAATAGATGTCATGCTAGAATTGCTTTTGGAATATATATATATATGTGTGTGTGTATTCTTTTTCTCTTCATAATGGTGAAAGACCCTACAATACAACCAAAGAAAGGAAACGACTGAACTTGTGATTGACATGGAAATATTACTCCTAAATGTTATTAGATTCTGAAACCAAACTGTGTACGCAAGAAAACACAATATCCACCGGTCAATATTAAGTGACAAAATGATTACCAACAATTACAGATAAGTACGTGTGTGTGCGCATGGAGTGGCAGGTTGAATGATGGTGGTAGAGATCCAAAAATATCAGTTCATTCAGTTTCAAATACAGAAAGGTGTGAAAATCATGAGAAATTTGGTTATTTAAAAAAAAAAAATACAAGTGCTAGGGGCTCAATGATAGTGTACTATTAAGGTAGCATTTTAGTGATAGTTGGTCCCTGCATGGGTATTTATATTTATTTGTTTTTAAATGGTTAGTTTCAGAAGGTTTTAAGTAGATAGACTGGAAGGCCATTGAGGAATAAAATGGATTCACTAAAATTACAGACAGATTTGGTTAAATTTCTTTACACCTCAATAGGATCTCCAGAAAAAGTTGCTAAAATTGATACAAAGAAAAGAATGAAATGGATCCATTAAATCTACAGACAGATTTGGTTAAATCTCATAGACATACAAACTATATATAAACGTCAAACAGTGTTAGATCTATAGCACAAGTCAAAACAAACTTGCATTTATAAAAATAATGTTAAGTTGTTGATTAAGAAATAATATAGAAAATTCATAAAATAATAGTGAATTACTTGCATCAACACATATATTTCAAAAAAAAAAAATGTTAAGTTCTTGATTAAAAAAAAATATAGGAGAATCATAAAATAATAATAAAGCACTTGCCTCAAAAATAAAAGCTCCACTTGAAAATTGACTGCTAATGATTTGGATTAGGTTATGTTTTTTTTTTTCCTTTTTTTTCTTTCCCTTTTCTTTCCTCTCTCTCTCTCTCTCTCTCTCTCTCTCTCTTCTTCTTCTTCTCTTCTTTTTTTTAGCTATTTTTCTTTTGTTCTCTTCTGCCCGGTGTGGAAGAGAAAAAGACATGTTTTTTTAGTTCCCGTATCTTTTTTTTTTAAATAAATGTTTACAAATTTAGGTTTGTTTAAGATAAGTTTAAATATATGATAGATCTTCCTAATCCAATTTAGATTTAGCCAAATCTGTTATAATCAAACTAACCAGTGTTTTGGATAAACTCAAATCATATGATAGATAAAAGATAATACTGGTTAATTAGTAATTATAAATAATCACTTTAATATTTATGATAATGCATTAAAAAAATAAACACCAAAATATTATATAGGAAAACGAGATGTTACAATCTACCCACCTTAAAAGAAAATTTCGTCCTCGAAATTTAATTTAAGACAGAATATATATATTGACATTAATAAGAAATGATATGATATAGAAAAGAGCCCACAAGTTTAGTTGTGTACTCTTATTTAAAAGAAAAAAGGCCGAGAGGGTTAGTCAACTCTCACAAAACACAAGGTCTCTATATTTAGTGAGAAGTTAAATAGACAATTGAATAAAACAATTAAGGGAGTACGAAATCAAATAGAATATAATTTAGTATAATTTAAACCAAAATAGTACCTATTATCGCATTATTGTTCGCATTAGCTTGCTTTGCTGTCAGTGTAAGTGCATGCCCATGTCTCTAGTTCTCTCCTGCATATGCCCTTTGGAAAGCCTACCGCTAAGTTGCAAGTGGAGGACCCTTTTAAGTAGGCTCCAAAGGTCTCGGTTGTGGTGGCGCCAGGAATCTGCGTTGTTGTGGAGGTGCTGAACGCCTTGCCCACTGGGATTGTGATGATAGCATCCGAGACATGTTTCTTGCCCACTTCGGAAAGGACATGATTCAATCTGATGTTCTGCTGATCTACAAATCAAACACAGATTGTGTGCTCGCCTACACTCCTTCTGAATATGTCCTGATTTTGAACAATAACCACACACCACTAGTCAATTTTGTTGAGTGAACTGGCGTTTCTCTGGTAGTTGGGCATCATTCTTAGCCAAATCTCCTGCTACCTGTCTAATATTCCTCTTCTGCAATCCAAGTTGAGCATTTTTCCTCCTGGTTGCTATTTGCTCTTGAATTCTGGCAGCATTTAAAACCTAAGCATACGTTTCGAACTGTGGGGTAGTTATGCGCTCCTGAATCTCAAAATCCAGTCCATTCTGGAATCTTCGTGCCCTATCTACTTCTTGAACTATCGACAATGGGGCAAATCTGCTCAGTCGAACAAATTCTGCTGCATAATCATCTACTGTCCGATTTCCTAGCTTCAAGTGGATGAACTTCTGCTCCAGTTCCCATTGTGCCTTCGGCGGGAAGAACCTTGTATAAAAACTCTCCTTAGAGGCCTCCCATATTACCGGTTTTGCCAACCAATTCTCCTTGGACAACCACCATGTGCGAGCAATATTCATGAATTGTATTTTGATCATCTCTACAAGATCTTCATCCACTACTCGTGTTGCACCCAACAGGTTCTCAATATCCACCAACCACTATTCTGCCTTTATAGGTTCCTCATAAATCTGTGACGGGTTCAACTTTCTAAAGTCCAAAACACTGTCCGTCTTCTGTTTTCTAGCCACCAACTCCTGTCACAACATCTCATTCTGTTGTTATTAGTTCTCAATAAGCCCCCTAAGCAATTCCATCATGTTGGGATCTTTTGTTTGGGGTGTGGTACTTGAGGAAGTGATGCGACGACTAGTCATTTCTCTGAAAGATGAAGGTTTGGATTAGATCGGGAAACAATGGATAAAAGGAATGATAGGATATAGGGAATCAAAGAAATAGGACAGGTACAAGAATCAAGGTAATTGCAATTTATGTATATGTATATGTGGTAGTAATCCTACTTTGAGTCTTCTAGTCAGAAGCTAACATCAAACCTAGGCTCTGATACCAACTGTAATGCCCCGCATCCCAAGATACGGGTAGCGTTCGGTGACGTATCATAAATGAATACGCCAAACCTAAAACACATAAATACATATGTATAACTATCACAAATATATACACATATACCATAATATAACAATATGGATTTAAAAACAATAAGTTTCTTCCATAAATAAGGATCAATATGAGTTTATAGGAGGGCTAAACAATCTTTATTACATCATCGAAAAGTTTAAGTAAACGAAAAAAATGAATAATAAAGTTTCTAAAAAAAATATAAAACAAACTAGAAGAGTCTCTATCGTGTCTCTCCTGCAGCAAATGCACTTATTGAGAATCTGCTAACTCCTTAAAATATGATTCCAATTGTGGTGGGTATTGCTCTTTGTTAACTTGCAAATTAATATCTGGGTATGCCAAACCAGGGTCGTTAGAATGACCTTACAAGTATTACAAAAAAATGGATAATAATACACAGGCACGCTATGTGTGGTTTATATATATACACATATGCATGAAATAAGTGATATAGAAAATGTATGACATGATAATAAAAAAAATGTCTAATAAAGTGATTTATGAATTTAATATACTTGTCTTGAATATAATAGTAATCAACATGTAGCATCTGCATGTTCTAAATGATATGATAGTAAATATAGGAAAGATGAGATAAACATGCATATAAAACTTCTTATGTCTTATTAATGTCTAATACTAATTAGTTTGGAACTATTAGGAGGAAAGACCACATATTTTAAGAGGGTCCCATACATACCCAAGACCACGGCCCCATGACTCCTGGTACTACTCCAGGATGTACCGCTAGGTACTCAAGAATGATAGACGAGCATATACTCTAGGCCCGAGCCCCTATAATATGATATGACGGTGATCAAGTAATCACCCGGAACCTTCATGGTAGGTCCCTAAAGTTCGGTTGCGCAACCTAAAAATGTATACCTCTCAAAATATGTACTCAAGTTCCTCCATTTAGTTCTCCCATACCCTATTATTTTGTTTTATAATTTTATTCATTAGGACGATATGATGGTATGTTAAGGTCATTAAATTTGTATATTTGCTTTAGCTTGTATTAAAGGTTGTTAGCAAAATGAACAGTGAGTTGGTGATGATTTGCTGACACCTTTTTTTTCTCCAAAGTACAATATGTGGGCAAATTATAACAAGTAAAAAGCTGCGTACTCAAGGTGATAGGTGTTGGAATTTTAGCAAGCCCAATTCCAGTGGCTTTCACATTCTAAGTTTCAGTAAGAGTCAACAAGTTTTCTTATAATGGATGTCATGCTAGAATTGCTTTTGGAATATATATATATATATATATATATATATATATATATATATATATATATATATATATATATATATATTCTTTTTCTCTTCATAATGGTGAATGACCCTACAATACAGCCAGAGAAAGGAAACGACTGAACTTGTGATTGACATGGAAATATTACTCCAAAACGTTATTAGATTCTGAAACCATACTGTGTATGCAAGAAAACACAATATCCACAGGTCAATATTAAGTGACATTAAGACATGTACAGGTGTTGGTGTTGTTCTATCGTTGGGCTCTCAAGCCATCAATAGAAGCAAAAAGAAAACACTCCACACTTTCAGAAGAAAAAACCACCACCCTACAGCAACAACAACAACAACAACAATCCTTTTCGATGTATAATTCATCGATAACCTCTCTGAGAGAAGCAGGTAAGCTCCGACGACACCAGGCAAGCTCCGACGTCCAGGTAAGCTCTGACGACACCAAGGAGAACAACACTCACCAGACTTCCAAGTAGCTCCTCCCTGTCCTCTCCTCCTGTTCACCTCAACTCTCCTCTGTACCTCCTCCTTCCTTCTCCCTGTCCAAAAAAAAAAAAAAAAACAGGCAGCAGAGAGTAACGCAATTTTTGCCTCAACTCTTTCATCATCGGCATTTTTGCTCGGGGGCAAGGTGAGAGGCCAGGAACGACCTGCAACCACTTCACCGGCTTCGATGGACTTTGGATGGGGCTGGCTTGGTCGGGGAAAAAACAGAGAGGAAATCTCTAGTGAGGAGGACAAAAATCCGAAACACAAAAGGAAAAGTTGGTCAGAGGTGGTAAGGGAGTCGCCGGTGAAGGGGGTTCATCCCTCTTCTTCCTCCGTGCTCTCCCCCAACAAGTACCTTCACATTGATTGTAAAAGTTCATATTCTAGGGAATAAGTACTGGCACTTCTTGCGGCTGCTAGAAGAGAGTCCTCTAGCACTCTCAAGAGAGACATTGAACAGCAGGGTAAATGGCAAACAGTCAAATCCCGCAACACACTCAGAAAAGAGCGAAGTGCTATTCCTGCACAAAATAGCAGAGGAGGGATGAAGAGGAAGCTTTCCCCTGCTAGAAATCCAACACCCAGTAGCCCCGAAGCATGCTGGATCTGCGGGAAACTAGGGCACTTCAAGGATGAATGCCCATTCATTAGATGTAGATTCTGCAAAGTATTGGGGCACCGAATTGGAGAGTGTCCAATAGCACCCGCTAGGAATGAGGGGGTCCAAGGAAAACCATCTCGAATTGGACAAGGACTGAAACGCAAAGAACCATCTCAACAAGCAGTCCTATCCCAAAGTATCTTGAAGACAGCCACAAAGAACCCAAAACCAAAACCCCTGGTCTTCATCCCGATGTCAGAAGCGGCCATGGCTGAGAAAATACTACTTAACAAGATGGTAGGAGTGATATATCCGGGAAAAGGCAACCCAACAGGAGGGGATATCACACAGACACTGAAAGCTTTAAACCCCGAATTCGCAAAACACCACTGGAGACTGGATAAGAAAGGTTGCAAATTTTTATCCCAATTCCCTTCAAAGGAACGGTTAGCTGCTGCAATAGCCAAACAAGTGATCGTAAACCCGACAACGGGGGCCGAATTCAAAGTTCTCGGGTGGAGAGGGGATGAAGATTCTCAAAACTACTTGTTCCCAGTTATGGCTTGGATAGCAATTCATGGCATCCCGTTGCATCATTGGAACAGAACCGATATAAGCAAATTGCTCGCTAAATATGCTCATGTACTGGATGTCAACGATCAGACAACCAGGAGGGTTAGTCTAGACTTTGCTAGGGTTCTTGTGGGTTGCGAGGACCTCGCAAAAATTCCTCGAAAATTCTATGTGGTCATGGGTGAACATCTCTGTCTGATCAAAATTGAAATTACATGCAACTTTGATAAGATAGACCATATTTCACCAAAGGGCTGCCTTCCGACTTTCCCGATGAATAGCGGCACCTGCAATCGGCGTGGCTGGTTCATCTGACCAACCGCCATGTGGCATCACTATCCCCCCGCCGGTGCGTAGAGGAGCTTCATATGGAAGAGGGTCGAATCCGGGTTTGGATCCATTGGGCAAATCATGACCACTAACAAAACTCTGACCTCTGTCTGTACAAAAAATGCGTCAGAGCCGAAGGGACCACAGGATCTCAAAGGGAAAAAACCCAAATCTCAATTTCAGACTGAAAATCCTCTGGGTAAGAACCCTGGACAACCAGATCGGCCAGAAAGACCAGATCGCCAGTAAGGACACAACACAGAAGAAGAAAGAGGGTCAGAGCTACAACTAGGCTACTCACAAATCAATGAACAAGGGTCCAATCTCAATATTATTTGCCGAGATTCCAGAGGTAGGTTAATCTTAGATTTGGCGAAATGGGAGCGCTCTGAGAGAGAAATCTCGAATAAAGGACGATGGGACCTTTCGGAGATGGATGAGGACATGGAGAGCAGTGGGGCTGGCAGGAACCAAGACCGAAAATCAAGAGAGGAGGTGAGCCGCATTTATTGCAATTGGGGCGACCTACAGAGCGGTCAGAGGAGCTCAGTCAGAGCAGTGGGAGAGGTAGAGCCTTGGAGGAGATCAAGAGCTCAGGGAAGAAGCAGGAGATAATTCCACCGCCCAAGGAAGGGAAAGGAGCGGATGAAGGGAAAGGAGCAGATGACAGAGGCAAATTAATGCGATTAGAGGAGTGGAAGGCTCGAGAAGACAAAGGGCTCAGCTCTCATTTAATAAGCCGGGAGCTCTTAAAAATTGTGGGCTCGGGACCCAATGAGCAGGGCGAAGAAATTGACTCTGGCAATAAGGAGGAGGGGGCCCACTTTAAAACGAAAAAAATCCAAGATACAGCAGAACAAAGGCAGAATATAAATAATGGAGTAGAAGACTTCTACAAAGCCCAGTCAAATTTTTTGGACCCTGATACTCAAGGCTGCTCCAATACAAATGCTAGTGATTATTTGGGTCTTCTCACACATCTCAAAAATCTGGACAAAGATTTTGCTCGGGACACAATAGTAAAATTGTTAGAGAATGTGATGAAGAGAGAACAGACTAGAATACTCATGAAGACACGGCGTAGATAGCCCTCCCGGCTTCCAAAAAGGGTACGCGATGGGAAAAAACTTCAGATCCGATCTAGCACCCATAACCTGCAAGAAACTTCTCCAGGAAAGATAAACATACCCCCAATGGATGCACCACAAACAAAGGAACCAGAAGAAGAGGAAGTCACAGGACCACCTTCAGCTACAACAAAGGCTACAGAGGTTACAAATAAATATCCAGAACAGGAAGAGGGGATCCACAAAATACAAATGATCCCTGAAATCACTCCGAACAGACGGAGCAGGAGACTGAAGGAGAAAAGGGGAGGTCAATAGTATAAGGCTGGACAGATTGTAATATCAGCTGCCAGACGCAAAGCACTCATCTCGAAACTTGATCCAGGTATTTATCATTTAAATTTTGATATACGCAAATTAATTCCTGATAACGAGTTAATCTCTACAGCCAAGAAATGTGATATTGACATAGGACAAGAGGATATAGAGACCAATAATATTCTTTCACAACTTAGATCGTTAGACGACCTAAGTTTAGAGAGGAGAACAATGAGAGGGTTTAATACCCATCAGTGGTGGAGCAGTTAGCATAACAAAATCCAATGAACTGTATGTTCTGGAATGTTAGAGGCTTGGGTAGCCCAATCAAACGTCGCATGGTCGCAGAGGCCATCCGAAACAATAAAATTGACATATTTTGCTTGAAAGAGACCAAACTAACTAATCCGTCACAGAAAATACTAAAAACTATTGGTCTCAGCAACTTATTTAAATCCCATTATAAAAATGCCTGTGGTGCATCAGGTGGGCTCTTAATTGGCTACAACCACAAGTTTGCCCTATTAGACACTTGGGAATGACAGTTCTCCCTCTCAGTAAGGATGAAGAGACTCTCTGATAGTTGGATCCAAACAATCACCGTAGTCTATGGACCTAATGACACTCAATCACGTCCTCTTTTTTGGGAGGAACTTAGGGATATAAGGAGCAGATGGAGCTCTCCTTGGATCATAGGAGGGGATTTCAATATCAATCGATTCATTCACGAAAGAAGAGGAACGGACCGTCATCCGCGAGACAGACAGATGTTCAATGAGGTCATCTCGTCTCTTCAACTGACCGACCTCCCATTAATCAACCGTCAATTCATATGGTCGGACATGAGGGAAATTCAAACTTAGCCAAATTGGACAAGGTGCTAATTTGCCAGGAATGGGATATGCAATTCCCCCTCTCGGACCTCAAAGTACTTGAGCACATCACCTCTGATCATATACCAATTTGCCTAGACTCTAGAGAACACCAGACACACCAGAGAAGATTCCATCTGGAGAAATGGTGGCTAGAACATGAGGAGGTCCATAAAGTTATCAGGGAGAGCTGGTCACAACAGACCTCAGGTGCAGATGCTACGAGTAACATATGTATTAAATTTCGGCGACTGCGGAGAATATTATGGAGATGGGAGGAAAGACATCGCCTCTTATCACGAGAGCTCAAAACTAAATTACTAAAATAAATAGACACTCTGAAGAGACATGAAGAGACAAGATCTCTTAACGGGGGAGAGAGCTCTAGATTACTTGACCTCCGAAAAAATATAGAAGAAATCTATAGAAACGAGGAGATAATGTGGAAACAAAGAGCACGATGCAAACATTCTTTCACAGATCTGCTTGTATACACAGCAAAGTCAATAAGATTGATGAATTACAATCTGAGGAAGGAGTTATCCGTAGACCCCAATTACAGGACCATATATACCATCATTTTAAAAGATTGTTTGGGACAAAGAACCTTTTCAGGTTGCAAATACAGAGGAATGCTTAGCCCATCTACCCGAACTTAGAAGAATTAGAGCTCGAGATCCAAGAAGAAGAAATTAAACGAGCAGTTTGGGAGTTGGGCCCGGAAAAGGCACCTGGACCGGATGGATTTCCTATGTTTTTCTACAGGACCTTCTGGGAGACAATTAAGATTGATCTTAAAAGAGTGATCGATGAAGTCTACCAAAACTCCTCCAGGCTTAACAGAATCAATTATTCTATCATCACACTTATACCCAAGAAGGGTCAAATAGAGCGGATCGGGGATTATAGACCCATTGTCTTGGTGAATTGCTCCATTAAAATCATCACAAAAATCCTTTCCAACAGACTTGTACCCAAACTACAAGCTATGATTGGGGATTATCAGACTAGATTTTTTGCTGGAAGGAACATATTGGAGGGCGCAGCAACAGCACATGAGATCATTCACCACTGCAAAAAGTCCAAGCTGAATGGTTACATCCTCAAACTCGACTTTGAGAAGACTTATAATATGGTAGAATGGAACTGTTTATTTGAGGTTTTACGCCTCCGCGAATTTAGAGAAAAATGGGTCTCATGGATAAGGGAATGGCTGACAACTGCCAAAACACAGATATTAGTTAATGGAGCAGCAGGTAAGGAAATAGTACTCAGGAGGGGACTACCGCAAGGTGACCCACTTTCACCTCTTTTATTCACTCTCGTCGCTGATGGCCTCAACATAATGTTAAGAAAAATAAAAAATGCAGGAGTAATAAAAGGCCTCGAAGGTTCTACCTCCACATCACATATCAACCTCCAATACGCAGATGATACACTCATATTTGGAGGTGATAATCTCTGTGAGGCAATACACATCAAATGGGGACTTCGCTGTTTTGAGGCATGGTCAAGGCTGAGGATCAACTTTTTCAAGAGTTCCCTAATATGTCTAGGACACAAAAACCTTACTATGAATTTTATTCTACAAATCTTCAGGTGTAAGGAAGGAAGCTTCCCAATGAAACATCTGGGTATCCCTATCAAATCAGGAAAACTCTCCAAACAAGATTGGTACCCTCTGCTAGATTGTTTCAAAAAAAATTAGAAAGCTGGAGAGGGGGACTATTATCTTTAGGAGGTCGGGTTATCATGCTCAACGCAGTTCTCTCAGCTCTCCCTCTATACTACATGTCCTTCTTCCTATCACCGTGCTGGGTCAGAAACAAAATTGATCACATCAGAAGAAGATTTCTATAGAATGGAACGACTGATTCCAATAAATATCATCTTATTTCTTGGAAGCAGGTCTGCAGGCCTAAGACTGCGGGGGGCCTTGGTGCTCTAGATTTGAGAACTTTCAATCTATCCCTAATGGCTAAATGGTGGTGGTACTTACTCACTCGCCCTGAAGGGAACCTCCAGAAACTCATGCATGCCAAATACTGCTCCCGTAAAGACACATGGTAACGGATAGAACTTCATCAAATTCTTCCTACTTCTGGAAAGGGATGATCAAGACCAAACACATCGTATGGCCTAGTCTACAATTTAGACTAGGAAATGGTCGAAAAATTGCATTCTGGCATGATCGATGGTGTACGCAAGTCCCCCTCAAAATCCTGTTTCCCGCAGCCTTTGAATTATCCCTAGATAAGGATGCAGTAGTTAACTCCCATTGAGGAAGAGCGAGATGGCAATTGAATCTAGCACATCTTATGTCAATACTGGAGGAAACACAGGTCCGTAGAGTAAAGACCTTTTTAAATGAAATAACACCACCCAAGACACACAATGATCAACCCATATGGAGATGGGACAAAAATGGAGTATTCTCGGTAAAATCCACATACCACCAGTTTATGAATAGCGGAGTCAGCACTAAGGACACAATGTGGATATGAAACACAAAGTGCCCACTAAAAGTCAAAATATTTCTTTGGCTAATCCATAGGAATGCGCTGCTCACATGGCCAGCACTACAAAAGTGTGGTTGGTCAGGACCAAATTTCTGTATTCTGTGTAGCAAAGACAGAGAATCCACCAACCATTTATTACTAAAATGTAGCTTCACTAATCATATCTGGATTCGCTGTGTAAGATCTCTAGGGATAAATTTAAACATGGAGGAGGAAAATTACATAGGGGGTAGACTATGTCTAGTTAACCACCCATCAACTCAAGCCAGAACCCTAACAGCAGCCTTGTGTTGGAATGTTTGGTTGGAGAGGAATAATAGAATTTTTAATTCTGCTGCTCGCTCATTACATACTTGCACCCGCCTAGTCATGCATAATTTTTTTCTTTGGACAGATATACCTTCCTATGAGGAGCGCATACATATCTCAGGGGGGTTCTTCTGAAAATGACCTGGACTCTCCTAGCCACACTTAAGCCGCAGTCCTTCCGTTTTGCACACTATAAGAAGAACTGATGGATGGACTTCTGATAACCGAATGGACCTTTGTAGCTTCTATGTATCATTTCTTTTCTTTTTGGGATTTTTGCAACTAATGTATTATGAGAATCACTCATATGAGTGATCGTACTTCATTACTCTTTGTATGGTTCTGTTATCCACTTGCTAATGGAACACGGAGGGCTCACACCCGCCGTTTTATTTCAAAAATAAATATTAAGTGACAAAATGATTACCAACAATTACAGATGAGTATGTGTGTGTGTGTGCATGGAGTGGCAGGTTGAATGATGGCGACAGAGATCCAAAAATATCAGTTCATGCGGTTTCAAATACAGAAAGGTGTGAAAATCATGATAAATTTGGTTATTTAAAAAAAATACAAGTGCTAGTGGCTCAATGACAGTGTACTGTTAAGGTAGCATTTTAGTGATAGTTGGTCCCTTCGCAGGTATTTATATTTAGTTGTTTTTAAATGGTTAGCTTCAGAAGGTTCTAAGTAGATAGACTAGAAAACCATTTAGGAATAAAATGGATTCACTAAAATTACAGAAAGATTTGATTAAATTTCTTTACACCTCAATAGGACCCTAGTAAAAGTTGCTAAAATTGATATAAAGAAAAGAATGAAATAGATCCATTAAAACTATAAACAGATTTGGCTAAATCTCATAGACATACAAACTATATATAAAGCTCAAGCAGTGTTAGATCTATAGCACAGGTCAAAACAAACTTGCATTTATAAAAATAATGTTAAGTTGTTGATAAAGAAGTGATATAGAAAATTCATAAAATAATAGTGAATTACTTGCATCAACACATATATTTCAAAATAAATTTATTAAGTTCTTGATTTAAAAAAAAATATATAGGAGAATCATAAAATAATAACAAAGCACTTGCCTCAAAAATAAAAGCTCCACTTAAAATTTGGCTGCTAATGATTTGGATCAGGTTATGTTTTTTTTTCTTTTTTTTTTTCTTTTCCTTTTCTTTCCTCTCTCTCTCTCTCTCTCTCTCTCTCTCTCTCTCTCTCTCTCTCTCTCTCTCTCTTTCTTCTCTTGTTTTTTTTTTTTTTTTTTTGCTATTTTTCTTTTGTTCTCTTCTGCCCGGTGCGGAAGAGAAAAAGACGTGTTTTTTTTTAGTTCCCGTATCTTTTTTTTTAAATAAATGTTTACAAATTTAGGTTTGTTTAAAATAAGTTTAAATATATGATAGATTTTCTTAATCCAATCTAAATTCAGCCAAATCTGTTATAATCAAACTAACAATTGTTTTGGATAAACTCAAATCATATGATAGATAAAAGATAATATTAGTTAATTAGTAATTATAAATAATTACTTTAATATTTAAGATAATACATTAAAAAAATAAACACAAAAATATTATATAGAAAAACGGGATGTTATAGACACTTTCTTAATTGCAACCTCCATCTGGGAAGGAGACAACACCCCTTTGTAGACTCGACCAAAGCCTCCAGTCCTGAGCAACTCTTTCTCCTTGAACCCTTTCGTCACTCGAAACAAATATTTGATACATTTGGTCTCAATATAGAGCGGGAGAACCCAATAAATGAATAGAGAGAGAAGAGAAGAAGAAGAGGGGAACCCAATATGAACTAAAAAGAGAGGGGAAAGAGAGAAAGGAAAATTAAGTGAAGGAAATTAGGGGTAAAATGGAAAAATCGGACCAAAATATAAACTAGAGACTAAATTGTTGTAACTTAAAGGATTTGGGATACTAAATTCTAAATATGAAGATTTGGGGGACTCAATTATAATTTATAAAGATTTAAGTGACATATCTGTAAATACCCCTAAATTATAATGGTACAGTGAATGTTCGTTTATTTACTTATTTATTCTTTATGGTTATTGGTTATAAGTATAATGTAGTGGTACTTGGGATAAAAGGCTAGTTGTTGTTGCTTACAAGTATAATGTAATACCTGTTATCCTTATTGTATTGTTCACACACCTTCTTTTAATCAGTTTGCTATTTAGGTTTCACATTTTCATAGGGTAAATGAGAATTAGGACACTACATTTAGTTTAAATTTTAGCTTTTTCAGTATGGACGCTGTAGAATAAGAAAAAGGGAGCAAGGTTCCCGAAGAAAAAAATAGCTCCACAGATCGCAAGGCCATTTTAGCCTCACGCGTCGCGAGGCTGATCCCAGCCTCACACGTCGCGAGGCTAGGAGACCTTGCCATCCACAGATTCTGGACGAAATTCTGGTTAAGATTTTGATTGGATCATAACTGATTTGGGTGCGGAATTAAGACCAAATAAATGAATTTCGAGATCAAATTCAATCAAATAGGAAATCATATATTTGATAAAGATTACAAAGAGATTCCATTTTTATTTACAAGACATGTAATTCATCCAACTTATGCCTATAAATAGATGTCATGAGGCATTGTGTTGTGGTGGACACCTTTAGGGAGACCCAAGGTTAGTTTAACATGCCTAGGTGCGTTCATAAAAACTAGCAAACTGATCATCGCTATACTAGCCACCATCTCTGGCAACCGTCGCCATGCTAAGCATGCTGCTCTCATCTATGTTGGATAGTCAATGAGAGCCGAAGTAAAGCTCATAGCCAAGTAAAGAGCCCATCACATTTGTAAAAAGAGAGAGAATTATATAAATCTCTCTTTTTGTTTTCTATTTTGATTGTAATTTTAGTTTCTGAGATTATTGAAATTTAATAGTAATTTCAATGAAGAAAATCCAAATTTTTATCAGAAATAAGATGATGACCATAGTGAGAGGCCTTTTTATAATAAAAGATGTGGTGCAATTTGACACTCGTGGGAGAACAGGTGGAATTCGAGCTTCCTACTCAAATCAAAGCTCTCTCAGTTGATCTTGCTGCATATCTACTGATCCCGAGGCGAATCCATGGCACCGTCCCTCAGACTGGATGCGAATCCATGGCACCATCCCTCAGACTGGATATTAATCATCACCCTCAGATTTAAGATCGAATAATAAATTATTTAATTAAAGGGATGGTAACATAAATTCAGCAGGTTCTTCATGGATTTAATGAACCAATCCTTGATCTCTCAGCTATTGCGGTCTCATCAACCGCTCCAAGGGTGAGCTCTGGCCTCGTTTACTCGGAGAGAGACTACGCCGCCACAGCCTACGCCGGGTTCGGTGCTGGGTCCCAGGGCTCCTCCTCGTTGTGGGCGGTCGTCTCTCTCTCTCTCTCTCTCTCTCCCTATCGTCCTGCAAGTGACTCAATGCTATCAACAAACTGGAAATCCTCCTCCAAAGATTTGGTTGTAAGAGAAATTGAATTCATCTATGCTTTGTAAGTCTGCACTACAATGTTAAAAATATGTTGAAATTAAGTTGAAGCCACAAATTGTAAAAAGAATATATATATATATATATATATATATATATATATATATATATATATATATATATATATATATATATATATATATATATATATATCAAACGGAAATTCACCGACGGTCTCTAATTCATTTTTTTTTTATTTTTTCTATTCCATCTCTTTCCCTATCTCTTTCCCTCTCCACCGTTTTCAAAAAAATAAAATAAAAAAAATGTTTCAAAATCCAACTGGTTGCTATAATTATCGTAATTTATATTATAATTATCATCAGTGTCATGGATAGAAGTTTGTTAGGACTAGGTAATAATCAAATTCACATCAAATTTGAAGAGTGTTCCTTCATTACCATTTAGGTGGCCCAATAAAATTATTACACATGACGTCACTCAAAGGATAGTTGAGTAAGTTTTTTTATTTATTATCTTGAGTGACACCACATGTAATAATTTTATTGGGCCATCTAAGTGACAGTGAAAAATTCTTTTCACCGCCGATAAATTTTCTATTTTCTCATATATATATATATATATATATATATATATATATATATATATATATATATATATATATATATATATATATATATATATATATGAAATCCGATCCCCATTCGGATCCCTTGAACCACCACCATTTCTCAAAGCCGTCGACCCTCCCCTCTTTTTCTCTGCAAACCTTGATTTCATCCGCTGGTCAAGAGTGGATGAGTCATGGTCGAAGCTCATCGATGCCAAGTCGAAGGGCGGTGCGGGTGATAGTTGCAGTGTCTAGAAGACACCGCAAAGGAGGCCCCAGCAGGGCCTGCTACCTGTTCGATCAATGCAACGTCACCCCGGCACCTCCGCGTGACGATGATCGAAGCTCAAGATCTCATCCTCGAGGTAATGATGGTAACCAATTGCTTTGTATTTGAAACCCGGAAAATATATTTTGATATGAAAAGGATATAAATGTTTTTTGGGTTTGTGTCTTGAATCTCTTGAGTATCAAACGTGATCAGAAATCACAAAGAGTTTTAGTTCAATTAGATTTGGATCATCTAATGGTATCCTAATTAGATTGGAATACCAATTAGATAATTATAATATTATTCTAATAGGATTATGATAAGAACACTATATGTATTTCTTGTATATGAGACGAGAGAGGTGAACGAGCAATAGATGAGAGAGATGATTTTCATTATTACGAGAGTTCTTGTAACATTTCTCTCATAATAAATCTCTCTTGTTGTTCTCGTGGACATAGATCGAATTTGGTCAACCGAATTACATTATTTCTTGTATTCTTCTTATGTGATAAATTGTTTTCTTCATAACTGTGATCTTGAAGGGGGATTCGATTCCCAACAATGCTGCTAGAGAGGAGCTCCAGGCCATTTCCAAGATTCATGCTTAAAAAGAAGCCAAAGCTAGAGAATTGACATAGATGGATCTGAAGCTCAAGGCTGTTCTCCACGCTCTTGAGCCTATGAAAGCAGAGGCCTTAGAGTTGCAATTTATATTTAAAAAAAAAAAGGAAAAAAAGCTAGATTCTCCATGCCAAGAGACGTCAACAAAAGGTTCAAAGCATGACAAAGGATCTTGAACGATCAAAGAATTGTACTTGTGGGCTGGAATCAAGCATGGCTGTTTCACCACAAAACTCTTCTCGGTCTCAGTTCATTGCTAGCCATACTAATCATAGTGTTTCAACCGGTCCCACTGCATCTTTGATTAACAGCATTGACATTAATCAAATCATTGTCCCAAAGAGACGAAGATGGTAGAACTCTTATGCATGTTTGGGTCCTAGTTTTCTTGAACTTATTGCATATTGATCAAGGAAACTTTGAGACAGAGCTCACAGTGGTTACGTGTGATATTCCAGAAGTCATCGAGGAAGCATTTGCTTTGAATATGTTGTTTAGCATCTCGATATGGTGTGGTGTTATTATCTCAGGTCTTAGCACTATGGCGCTTCTATTGCTACAACAATATGGTGTTTGAAATCGTGCTCCAGCTAAAGTTAAGGAATGGAGGGGGATGAAGAATCCAGACTCTACTTGTTCCCAATTACGGCATGGATAGCCATCTATGGCATCCCATTACATTATTGGAATAGATCTGATATCAGCAAATTATTAGCTAAGTATGCTCATGTATTAGATATCAGTGATCAGACAACCAAGAAGACTAGCCTGGACTTCACGAGGGTTCTAGTGGGCTGCGAGAACCTCACCAAGATTCCCCGGCAGTTCTATGCAGTTTTTGGAGAACAAATTTGCTCCATCAAAATTGAAATCACCTGTAATTTTGATAGGGTAGATCATACCTCACCGGAATATCACTTTCCACGCAACTCCCCGCTCACGGTGGAGGGTGGAGCAGCACCCACAGTCGGCATGAACGGTTCATCCGATCAGCTGTCGTGCGGTGTCACCATCCCCCTACTGGTGCCCGGAGGAGCTTCACATGGAAGAGGATAGAGTCCAAGCTTGGGACTGCTGGACAAACCCTTCAACTGGACCAGAGGCCGCCCCCAACCAGTACGGAGGGGAAGAGACCAGAACTGGACGGACCCGCAGATCGAATAAGGCAGAATCCAGAGGGTAAAGACCCCGGTCAATCTGACCCCCCGGAAGGAACAGAAGACCAAGGAGCTTTAGCTCGACTTGGAGGAGGGCAGACCCCAGAAGAGGAAAGGAAATTAAATCCACGAAGGAACTCCCCACAAATCAATGAGCAAGGCACCAACTTTGGCATCATTGAACGAGACTCAAAGGGGCGACTAATTTTGGATCTTTCGAAGTGGGAGGGTCAACCCGGGTAAATGGAGAGGTGATCCCTCAGAGGAGGATGGGGAGGTGGAGAAAAGGGGAAAATGACAGGACTTGCGACCAGAGCACGAAGAAGGAGAAGACAGTGTCCGGTCGCATTTAATGTGACTGGAGAAAGCTGCGGATCGACCAGAGGGGCGCAAACCGGGCAAAGAGAGAAGAGGAGTTTCGGAGGAGGAAGAAAGTATGGGAGGTTTAGGGAAGAAGCTGGAGCTACAAACCAAGGGAGGAGAAAAAGGTGACAGGCTAAAATTAATGAGCCTTAAGTCACGAGACGAAGGGTCAGGGGGAGAAAAGAGGAGTGGTCAGCCAAATTTAATGCCCATTGGGAGGAGTAAAAAAGGAGGCTTGGGTTTTAATAACACTGGAGAAAGAAAATCGGGTAATCAGCCACTCTCTATCCGACTTGGGCCCAATTTGATGGAAAATGCAGAGAACCCAGATACAGAGGAGGGGGGGACACACCCTGGGGACCGAGGTGCTCAAGAAGACACAGGAGAGACACAAATGAAAAATATAGAGGGTAGTAACAATGGAGTTGTGGGCTGCTCTAAGGCCCAATTAGACAGTAATCTAAAAATAGCCCAGGCAAATTCTGTGCACAATACTATTGCTCCAAATGACTATTTGGGCCTCCTCACACATCTAAAAAATTTGGATAAGGATTTTGCAAGGGATACAATAGCCAAGCTATTAGAAAATGTGATGAAGAGGGAACAGGCAAGAACTCCCATAAAGGCACGACATCGGCAGGCTTCCCAGCTTTCAAAAAGGATTCGGGACAGGAAAAAACTTCAGATCCGAACCAGTTCACAGGAGTTACCTGGAGCCTCTACGGAGAAAGTAATCATCCCCCTAGATACAATACCAGGAGGGGAGACAGGGAATGAAGAAGTCACAGGACCAGTTTCAGAGAACCTGAAGGACTTAGATGATACACACCAGGGTCCTAAATTGGAAGAGGGGATCCGCGAGATTAAGCAGATGGATCCTGCGATCACTCCTAATAGACGGAGCAGAAGACTGGAGGAGAAAAGAGGGGTCAACAGTATCAGGTTGGCCAAGTTGCAATGTCAGCTACCAAACGAAAAGCACTCATTTCGAAACTCGCTCTAGGTACTTCTAATTTAAATTTGATATACTGAATTTCATTCCTGATAATGAGTTACTATCTGCAGCTGAGATTTGTGATATAGACATGGGAATAGAGGGTATAGAGGCCAATAGTATTATAATGCAACTTAAATTCATGGATGGCCCTCAGTTTTCGGAGGGGAATAATACGAGAGCCTAGTGCCCATCGTGAATGGAGAAGTTAACCCACAAATTTTAATGAACTGTATGTTCTGGAATGTTATGGGATTGGGTAACTCAACCAAGTGACGTATGGTCGCAGAGGTCATCAGAAATAACAAAATTGATATTGTTTGCTTAGAAGAAACCAAACTCACTAACCCATCCCAGAAGATGTTAAAGACTATTGGCCCTAAAAACTCTTTTAATTTCCATTATAAAAATGCTCGTGGAGCATCAGGTGGTTTATTAATAGGTTATAACCATAAATTCACCCTACTCGACACATGGGAAGGGCAGTTCTCCCTCTCAGTAAGAATAAAGAGACTTTCTGATGGGTAGATTCAAACAGTCACAGTAGTCTACAGTCCCAATGACACCCAGTCACGCCCCCTTTTGTGGGATGAGCTTAGGAGCATAAGGGAAAGATGGAGTTCTCCTTGGATCATAGGGGGGATTTCAATATAACTCGATTCGTTCATGAAAGAAAAGGAACGGATCATCATCCCATGGTAAGGGAGATGTTTAATGAGGTCATCTCACAACTACATCTTACAGACATGCCTCTGAACAATCGTAGGTTCACATGGTCTGACATGAGGGTAAATCCTAACCTGGCCAGATTGGACAGGGTTTTCATTTGCCAAGATTGGGATACTAAGTTTCCCCTAGCTGACCTCCGAGCGCTTGAGCGCATCACCTCTGATCATATACCCATTTGTCTAGACTCTAGAGAACATCAACTTCATCATAGAAGATTCCATTTCGAGAAATGGTGGCTAGAGCATGAAGAGGTCCACGCCCTCATCAAGGAAAGCTGGTCACAACAGACCTCGGCAACAGATGCTACGGGTACTATATGTGTTAAATTCCGCCGTCTACGCAAAGTATTATGGAGATGGAAGAATAGACACCGTCTCTTAACCCGGGAGCACAAAACTAAGGTACTGGAAGAAATAAATACCTTGGAGAAACACGAAGAGACAAGACCTCTCAGTGCGATGGAAAACTCAATATTACTCGAGCTCCGAAAAAACATAGAAGAAATTTAGAGAAAAAAAGAGATAATGTGGAAACAGAGAGCTCGATGCAAATGGATAAAGGAAGGGGATGCTAACACAACATTTTTTCGCAGATCTGCCTGTATGCGTAGAAAAGTCAACAAGATTGATAAATTACAATCTGAAGAAGGACTTATTCATGGACCTCAATTACAGGATCATATATACTACCATTTCAAAAAGCTATTTGGGATGAAGAACCACTTTAGACTACGAATGAAAAGAAAGGCATGGCCAATCTGTCCGAACTTGCACGAACTGGAACTACAGATCCAGGAAGAAGAAATTAAACGTGCAGTGTGGGAATTGGGACCTGAAAAGGCACCTGGCGCGGATGGATTCCCAATGTTCTTTTATAGGACTTTCTGGTAGGTGGTCAAGGATGATCTTAAAAGGGTGATTGAGGAAGTATTCCACGACTCATCCAGACTTGATATAATCAATTACTCTCTCATCACCCTTATTCCCAAGAGGGATCAAGCATAGCGGATTGGGGAATACAGACTCATTGCCCTGGTGAATTGTTCAATTAAAATCATCACAAAAATCCTTTCCAACAGGCTTGCACCCAAATTACAGACTATGATTGGGGATTATCAGACTGGGTTTATCGCAGGAAGGAACATATTAGAGGGAGTGGCATCAGCATATGAGATCATTCACTATTGCAAAAAGTCAAAGTTGAATGGATACATCCTCAAATTGGATTTTGAAAAAGCCTATGATATGGTAGAATGGGATTGTTTGCTTGAGGTTTTACGCCTTCGTGGCTCTGGAGAAAGGTGGATATCATGGATAAGAAACTGGCTTACATCTGCGAAAATACAGATCTTAATTAATGGTGTAGCAGGGAAAGAGATAGTACTCAGGAGGGGTTTACGACAGGGAGATCCACTTTCCCTCCTTCTGTTTACGCTTGTTGCTGATGGCCTCAACATAATGTTTAGAAAAATGGAAAATGTAGGACTAATAAAAGGCCTCGCAGGATCTACCTCTACATCACATATTAACCTCCAATATACAGATGATACACTCATATTTGGAGGTGATAGCCTCTTTAAGGCAATTCACATCAAATGGGGCCTCCGTTGTTTTGAGGCATGGTCAGGGTTAAGACTCAATTTTTCCAAGAGTTCCCTTATATGTCTCGGGCACAAAACTCTCACTATGAATTTTATAGTCGAGACCTTTAGGTGTAAGGAAGGAAAAATTCCAATAAAATACCTGGGCATCCCCATCAAACCAGGCAAGCTATCCAAACAGGACTAGTACCCTTTTTTGGATTGCTTCGAGAAGAAATTAGATAGCTGGAGAGGGGGCCTACTATCCTTGGGAGGGAGGGTCATCATGCTCAATGCGGTCCTTTCATCCCTTCCCATATACTACATATCCTTCTTCCTGTTACCATGCTGGGTTATAAACAAAATAGATCAAATCAGGAGAAGGTTCCTATGGAATGGTACGAGCGACTCCAATAAATATCATTTGGTTTCCTGGAAGCAGATTTGCAGACCTAAGAATGCAGGAGGACTTGGAGTCCTAGATTTGAGAACTTTCAATTTATCCCTCATGTCTAAATGGTGGTGGCACTTACTCACTCGTCCAGAGAGTAACCTCCAGAAGCTCATACATGCTAAATACTGCCCCCGGAATGGTACATGGCATGAGATAGACCAGAATTTACAAAATTCTTCTTGCTTCTGGAAAGGGATGGTCAAGACCAAACACATAGTCTGGCCTAATCTGCAATATAAATTAGGCAATGGCCTAAAAATTGCATTCTGGCAAGACCGATGGTGCTCACAACTCCCCCTCAAGATCTTGTTCCCTGCCGCCTTTGAATTGTCATTAAATAAAAATGTAGTAGTTGCCTCCCAATGGGGAAGAGCGAGATGGCGACTGAATCTAGCACATCCCATCTCAATAATAGAGGAAACTCAGATCCGGGAGCTGAGATTTATTTTAAATGAGATAATACAATTTGGGACGACCAATGATCAACCCATATGGAGATGGAGCAAAAATGGAGTTTTCTCGGTAAAATCCACATATCACCATTTTATAGATAGCGGAGTCATAAACAAGGACACAAGTTGGATATGGGAGACAAAATGTCCACTGAAAGTCAAGGTATTTCTCTGGCTAGCCCATAGAAATGTCCTCCTCACATGGCCAGTACTACAAAGACGTGGTTGGTCAGGTCCAAACTTCTGTGTCCTGTGTAGCAAAACTGGAGAGTCTACCAATCATTTACTGCCGAACTGTAGCTTCACTTATCATCTCTGAATATGCTGTGCGAGAATTCTTGGGATCAACCCAAACATGGAGGAGGAAAATTTTATCAGGAATAGACTACACTTAAATGGCCACGCATCAAATAGGGCCAGAACCCTAACTGCAGCCTTATGCTGGAATGTTTGGTTGGAAAGAAATAATAGAATATTTAATTCTACTGCTCACTCCATAAATACTTGCATCCGTCTAATTATGCATGATTTTTCTCTTTGGACAGATATACCTTCTGATGAGGAGTGAATTCAGATCTCAGGGAGATCCTCTGAAGATGATTTGGACTCTCCTGGCCATACATGATACCCAACAGTCACCCAGCAATATGGAGAAGGAATACATTCTGCGACTTTACGAGAAGACTTCCTGACAGGACCTATTCCGGCTTCCTTGTATCTTTTCTTTTTCTTTTTCCTTTTCTTTTGCAAACTAATGTACTATGAGAATCACTCTTACGAGTGATCGAACTTTGTAGTCCTATATATGGTTCTATTACCTACTTGCTAATGGAACGTGGAGGGATTTTACCCACTGTTTTTATTTCAAAAAAAAAATCGTGCTCCAGCTATTCTATGGTATCATTGGCAGCTGGACGGCATATGAGATCAATGTACTCTACGTCGAGGGCAATGTTAGCTTCGGGAACCACGTTATCCCTTCAAAGACCTTGCTGGAAAGCCATAGGTCTCGCCTTCAACCTTACCTTCCACTTCAGATTGGTCATTCAGTTGATCGGTTGTGCCAGCAACATTTACTACATCAATGATTGGCTGGACAAGAGAACCTGGGCTTACATATTTAGAGCATGCTGCGCAACAACAGGGTGTTCATTCCATTGTTCCGCCATTACATAGCTGAAGCCGTGACTCACTTGGGACCTAGAAAGTGTTGAATTCATGTATGTTTGAACATTAAATTTTTGAGCCAATTCACTAGTTAAAAAATAAATGAATTAGGTGAATGAAAAATGGTTTTAAAGAGGAGTGCATAGCAAAGGGCACAAAAAAGAAAGAGAAAAGAATAGTCCTACATTAGATAGAGTGTTGTTAGGATGTGGGTTTATATATGATTGTTTGTTCCATATCATTGCTTTTATAAGAAGAGGAGAAATCTTGAGCACCACGGGCACGTGTGCGAGGGCGAATGGGTGTTTAGGGCGCATTGGGCACTTTAGTGGCGCACTTTGCTATTGGATTTGGGTTACCTCTGTTGGGTTCAGACTTGGATTCGACCCACCCGTCAAGTGTCTAGCCGTTAGGATTTGGCCGTTGAGATCCAATGGTCTTCTTTTAACCATTTCCGTTAAATAGCCACAACTGTTAATACCCAACCGTTGTGACCATTAGTCCAGAAGCCTATAAATATGCAAGGTTTCTGTTTCCAGAAGAACAATTCTTTCTCAGTTCAGTCCGATTGCAGTTTCCTTCCTATTGCAGACCAATCATTATATCCTGGGAGACCGATCCTGGGAGACCGACGCCCACAGTAATCCAGAAGCAAAACGGTGGACGGCGAATTGGTTTTAAAGAGATAGTGTCTAACATTAGGCTTGATCATCTTCCTGTCATCATCAAATCCACATCAATTTTCTGCATACGCTCATCCTTCAATCAGTAAAGTATTCTAATCTTGTAATTCCTTTTATTCTTTTTCTTTTTTAGGGTAATAAACTAGTCAAACAATTTTAGTTTAAATATTTTTTTTGTGAACAACAGTAGGTAATAAAATTTATATATATATATATATATATATATATATATATATATATATATATATATATATATATATATATATATATATATATATATATATATTCTAATTCAAATCTGAAAAATATAAACTGCTCTTATACACACACACACACACACATACATACATACATACATACATACATACATATACATATACATACATATACATATACATATATATATATATACATATACATATACATATACATATATATATACATATACATATACATATATATATATATATATATATATATATATATATATATATATATATATATATATATATATATATATATATATCAATTTGTGCTTCTTCTTTAATATTATCTAACAATATTTCTGATTGAAATATACAACAAATCTTTTAATTAATTATAGTAGTAATTTTGTTCATATTAATCTAAAACAACATAAATTAGCCAACAGTCTTAAAACTGATTTTTTTTTTAATTTAGATTAATAGTGAATACTGTCATAATAGTGTTCAATCACTAGATATTTTATTTAAATCTAATTACTTTTGGAAAAAGATAGTTAAATTCTGTTAAGAAATCTTGTATAATTTTGTGGTGTGTAGTAAGAATTGACTTTCAAGTTTTATTAGAAAGTTAAAATTTGTTACAAAAATTAAGATAGATAAATTTTATATTTGTAGATGGCTACTGTATCTACATTTGATATGTCCACTATGGTAACTCCTGTCATGGTTGCTCCAATTGTGTTCTCAAACCAGTATGAGAAACCATAGAAGTTCAGTGGCACAGATTTTAAGAGATAGCAACAGAAAATGTGATTCTATCTCACTACATTAAATCTGGCCAAGTACTTGAAGGAGACTGTACCGATACTTGTAAAAGATGATCAACAGTCTGCGAAAGCGGTTGATGTATGGAAACATGCTAACTTTTTGAGTAAGAATTATATCCTCAATGGATTGGATAATATACTATATAATGTATATAGTTCAATTGCTACTGCTAAGGATCTTTGAGAGTCTTTAGATAAGAAATATAATACAGAAAATGCCGGCTCTAAGAAATATGTAGTCGGTAAGTTTCTGAATTATAAAATAGTTGATTCTAAAAATGTAATCAACCAAGTATAAGATCTTCAAGTAATCATTCATAAAATTCATGCTGAAGGTATGACTATTAGTGAATTATTCCAAATGGCTGTAATTATTGAAAATTGCCACCATCTTGGAAAGAATTCAGATATTACCTAAAGTATAAACGAAAAGAAATGACACTTGAAAATCTAATTGTACGTTTGAGGATCGAAGAAGATAACCGTCTTTCTGAAAAGAAAATTGAAAATCCATACAATATTTCTAAAGCTAACATTATGGAAAATTCCAATAAGTCGAATGACATGAAGCAATAGCACAATGGTGGAGGCACTAAGAGTGGTAACTCAAAGAGATTCAATGGCAAGTGTTACAACTATGACAAGTCTAGATATCGTGCAAAGGACTGTCGTGTGCGTAAGGCACCAGATTATTCGAAGAAGAAGAAGCATCCTAATGCAAATTTGGCCGAAGAGAAAAATCTTTGTACAAATATAGATGTAAATTGTATATCTGTTGTCTTAGAAGTTAACTTAGCTGGTGGCAATTTCAAAGAATGGTGGGTGGACACTGGGGCCACTTGTCACATCTGCGCCAACAAGTAGATGTTCTCTACATTTGAACATGTGGAAGAACTTCTCTACATGGGTAACTCTGCAACTTCCAAAGTTCAAGGACAAGGAAATATTGTGCTAAAGATGACTTCAGAAAAAGAACTTACTCTTACTGATGTACTTCATGTACCAAATATCTGCAAGAATCTGGTTTCTTGTTCAGTCTTGAGTAAGAAAGGATTTAAACTTGTATTTGAGTCTGATAAGTTTGTACTTACAAAAAAATGGTGTATATGTAGGCAAGTGGTACATAACTAATAGTCTGTTTAAAATAAATATAATGACTATTACCCCTAAATTTAATAATAAAATTGATTCTTCTACTTATATGACTGAGTCATCTCATATTTGGCATGGTAGATTATGACTTGTTAATTATTATAAATGGCAAAGATTAATAAATTTAAATATATTGCCTAATTTTAATATAAATTTTGATGATAAATGTGAAATATATGTTGAATAAAAAATGGCTAAGCTTCCATTTCATTCTATAAAACGTAGTACTGAACCTTTAGAATTAATTCATACAGATGTTTGTGATTTAAAATCTGTTCAAACTAGAAGTGGAAAGAAATATTTTATTACTTTTATATATGATTGTACTAGATTTTGTTATGTATATCTAAAAAGAACAAAAGATGAGGCAATTAAAATGTTTATATAATATAAAAATGAAGTTGAGAATCAACTTAGCAAAAAGAGAAAAAATGCTAAGAAGTGATAGAGGTGGTGAATATGAGTCACCATTTGCACAAAGTTATGCAGAACATGGTATTATACATCAAACAACTGCTCCTTACATTCCTCAATAAAATAAAATTGCTGAGCGTAAAAACAGAATATTAAAAAAATGATAAATGCCATGTTAAAAAGTTCTGGTTTACCTCAGAACATGTGGGGGGAAGCTTTGCTTTCTGCCAATTATGTTCTCAACAAAATACCCTAAAAGAAACTAGATAAAATACCTTATGAATTATAGACAGGTCGAGCACCTAATTATAAATTTTTAAGAGTGTGGGGTGTCTTGCAAAGGTTATAATTCCTACTCCTAAAAGGACTAAAATTGAACCTAAAACTATTGATTGTATATTCATTGGATATGCACATAATAGCAGTGCATATCGTTTCTATGTTTTCAAATCAGATCATCTAGAGATACATAAGTACTCTATTATTGAATCTAGAAATGCAGTATTCTTTGAGAATATTTTTCCTAGTAAAGAATATGAGCCAAGTTCTTCTAAAAAGACTTGTGAGGAAGTTATAAGAGAAACAAAATCTGATTCTGAAAATAAAACTAATGAGGATAAATATAGACGGAGTAAAAGGGTCAGGGTTAATAAATCATTTGGTCCGAATTTTCTAACATATTTATTAGAAAAGGAACCTCAAAATTATAAAGAGATTATGTCTAAACCTGAAACTCCTTTTTGGAAAGAAGTCATAAATAGTGAAATTGAATAAATTGTTCAAAATCATACCTAGAAACTTGTATATCTTCCTCCATAAAGGAAACCATCAGGTTATAAATGGATCTTTAAGAGAAAGATAAAACCTGATGGGTTTATAGATAAATACAAAGCTAGACTTGTTGTAAGTTGATTATTTTGATACATATTCACCTGTAACAAGAATAACATCCATAAGTTTAATAATTATTTTTGCAGCATTATATAATCTTGAGATTCATCAAATGGATGTAAAAATAATATTTTTAAATAGTGAATTAGATGAAGAAATTTACATGAAATAAACTGAAGGGTTTGTAGTTCCAGGGAAAGAAAATAAAGTGTATAGACTTTTTAAGTCACTATATGGACTTAAACAAGCGCGTAAATAATGGCATAAAAAATTTGACCAAGTTATATTGTCAAATGGATTTCGTTATAATTAATGCGATAAATGTGTATATGTAAAAGGGGATATGCACAACTATATCATTGTATGTTTATATGTGGATGACATAATTATCACCAGTAGCACGGTCGCTCTAATTAAAAAGGTAAAAATTATGTTAGCACGGAAATTTGACATGAAAGATTTAGGTATTGCAGATATTATTCATGGTGTTAAAATCTCCAAGACATCTGATGGATATACGTTATCCCAGTCATATTATATCGAGAAGATACTTGAAAAAATTGACAAGGAAAATAATGATATAGCTAGGATACCTGTGGATATGAGTCCATATCTTTCAAAGAATATAGGTGCTAGTATATCTCAATTAGAATATTCTCAGATAATTGGCACTCTTATGTATTTAATGAACTGTACAAGACCTGATATTGCATACTCAGTAAGCAAACTGAGTTGGTTTACAAATAATTCAGGGGAGAACCACTGGAAAGCAATAGTTAGAGTACTCAAATATTTGAGGTACACTACTAACTATGGATTGCACTATACTAGATATCCAGCAGTGATAAAAGGATACACTGATACTAATTGGATTACATATTCTAAAGACATCAAATCCACAAGTGGATATACATTTACTATTGGAGGAGCAGCTATCTCTTGGAAATCATCAAAACAAACGTGTATAGCTAGATCCACTATGGAATCTGAGTTTAACGCTTTAGATAAAACTGGAGAAGAAGCAGAATAGTTTTGAAACTTTTTAGAAAATATTCCAATATGGCCTAAACCTGTGTCAACAATTTGCATCAATTGCGATAATCAATTAGCAATTGGAAGGGCACATAATATATTGTATAATGGAAAGTCACGACATATATGTCGTAGACATGATACTGTAAGACAGCTACGTACAAATGAAATAATATCTCTTGATTATATAAAATCAAAAGATAATATTGCAAATCCATTAATAAAAGGTTTGACTAGAGATCAAGTATATAAGTTATCAAGGGGAATAAGATTACAGCCTACTAAATAGAGTAACTCCATAATGGCAACCCAACCTAGCTGACTGAAGATCCCAAGATCTAGGTTCAAAGGGACAACCGAATTGTGGGGAAACTAGTAAGAATCACTGAGGAAATAATTTCTATTTCATTTCTATGGTAAAATAGTAATTAACCTCTAATGTGTAAGGATAAGATAAATTTTTAATAATTCTTATATCTTGAAAATTCAAGTAGAGTATGGCAGAATACTCTTAATAAGAAATTACCTATATGAGTGTGAAGGGGCTGCTTTTATGAGAATGACAAAGGCTAAATTCTCTAGAGCACTCAGAATTACTAGGTTGTCCAAGGCCAAAACGGACACAACATAAAAAATATGTTAAAGTTGAAAGAAATCGTGTGAATATTATTGTCTTAGTTTACATCAAAACCTGAACAGTTCAAAAACATCGCGTTCACTGGTTAGCGAGTAAACTCGATAACATTTTATTAGGGAAGGTTCAAAGCCAAAAGCCACATCTCCCGATGCGGTAACTTTCTACTATACTCTTTGTTTATTTGCATTAGAGTCTAAGTCATTTTTATTCATGTGGAGGATTGTTGAATTCATGTATGTTTGAATTTTAAATCTTTGAGCCAATTCACTAGTTCAAAAATAAATGAATTAGGTGAATGGAAAAAGGTTTCAAAGAGTAGTACATAGCAAAGGGAATAAAAAGGAAAGAGGAAAGAATAGTCCCACATCGGATAGAGTGTTGCTAGGATGTGAGTTTATATATGATTGTTTATTCTATGTCATTGTTTATGTAATAAGAAGAGAAATCTTAAGCACCACGGGTGGTGCTACGTGATGTGATATTTTCTACAAGCACCCAGTATCGGTATAGCGCTATACAGTCGTCCCACAGAGATCTTAGGTGTTTTGCGATTCTTACTATTTCTTTAGTTCTAGTGGATTAACAAAGAATTCTAAGTTGGAAGGATGAGTTTTAAATTCTAGAGATTAGCCTATGATTTCGAATCCATTAGAATAACAGCCTAATAATAAATTTCTCTTTCTTCCTATTTTTTTAATTATGCACGGTTAAATAACATATTAAAAAAGTGATCTTTTTAATTTGATTTTAATCAAGAGCCCCTAAGTATGACCTATCAAGTGATGTGCAAGTATTGACTATCAAAGATAACACCTTTCTTAAAAACAAATCATATCAAATAGAAGATCTCATAAACAAAAAAAAGAAATAAATTTCAAACCCTAATCTAAGCATAGGCTATCAAAAGACCGAACTTAAATATAACATATCAAAGAAATTCGATTTACAAGTTTATCCAATTCAATTTATTTATAAGAAAACCTTTATTGATAATTCTAAAAATAAACCAAGAATAAGAATTCCAAACTTCATCTAAGCATAGATTATCAAAATATTAATTAAGCATAATCTATCAAAGAATTGTGATTTGTGAACTCTATCTTTTATTTATTTATAGAAAAATCATAATTTTATTTCTTTTTAGAAAGAAGATGAGATAAATCCATAATATATCTATTAAACTAACTTCATCTACATCCTAGAGCTAAAGAAAATTAGTTACTCATAATTCTAGTAAAGAAAATCCTATTTTTATTCATAAACGCAATTAAATCTAATCTAGAAAGCAATAAAACCTAAATTAGAAAGCACTTAACTCTATCTAAAAAGCAAGTAAAGAATTAAAAGCAATGACTTATCTCCAGAACACGGTATTGTAGCCACCACTCCTTCAGCAAAACCCTAATTTTATTAAATTAAAAACGAGTACAAAAGTTACAGGATTTTTTTTAGAATACAAGGATATGACCAATATATAGGTTTCGGAAATCAAACCCTAATTATAACAGAACTTAAAAACTAAAAAATTACGAATCCACCGACAAAAACTCAACGCATGTGGCCCACATTGGGCCTCCATTTTGTGGCTAAAACCGCTAATTAGCGGCTAAGTAATGTGAAATGTTCTTGAAATTTTTTCTTCGTGAAACTCTTGTCTTGTTCGTTTAATTTTCCTGACTGTATTCGACTTTGAGTCTCTACATAATCGTAGTCTCGTAGTCTTGCCCCTTTAGAAACTTTTTGAATTTTGATTTCCTGCTCCAACTCTGATTTCATGTCATCTTCTTGTATGAATTGGATTATCTGAAAAAAATACTAAAAATACCCAAGTAGCATTTATTTATATACAAAAATATATAAAGTATGGGAGGAAAAATACAATATATGATACTCATCACACCCCCACACCTATCTTTTGCTAGTTCTTGAGCAAAATCTAAACCTAAAAAGAAAAAGAAAAATCCTAACTCACTTTCGCAGAAATCGCGATTGCACTTAGTATGTGCAACAAACCTTTAAACCCCTAGGTTACCCTAGTGGACGAGTTGTGTCTCGTGAGGCTTTGCAGTGAATATACCCACAAAATTCATGAAAGAAATAGATTAAGGAATAAAGAAAAGAAAAATAAGTATAACCGAAAATCAAGAAAAAATAAAAAAAATTATACAAAAGAAAGAAAAATCTTTTTATAATATTTTCATCAATTAATCTCACTAATATACAAACTCAAGAACGCATTTAGATTATCAATTTTTAAATCGAGCGTCATATCAAATACGCTTATCATTTTAATAAAAAATTTAAATCCTATCTTTCAATACCCTCTAACAAATAATCTATTGGGTCATATATATCTACGTACACGTGTGATAGTCTATTTCGGTTTTGGACTCCAACTCTTACTCATGATTCATCTCCTCTCTCATAATATTTTTTTCTTTTTTCTTTTTTTTTCTTTTTTTTCTTTTTTTAAGAATATTTTTCCTTTCATGCGAATATTCACACTTGCTTAGGTGCAACGTACCCAATTACTCGGTTCATACTCTTTTCTTTTTCTTTTTCTTTTTCTTTTTTTTAGAATATTTCACCTTTCATGCGAATATTCACGCTTACTTAGGTGCAGAGTACCTGATTACTTGAATCATACTTTTTTTTCACTCTTGACACTATTGCCTTAATACCAGACGCACCCCATTATTTTATCACTCTCGAGACTATTACTTTAATACCAGACTCACCCCATTATTTTATTCTCACTTTTTTCTTTTTTTTTAGAGAGAGAAGACTTACTCATTCGTTAACATTTTTGTCCTTAAGCTAATAAACTATTGTGAAGTGAAAAGTAAATGTATACTTGCCTCAAAACTACTGTTAGTGGTATTTATTTTTTGGATTTTGATTTTTTTTTAAAAATTTAAAGTGTATCATCCAATCTACTCTCCTATCCAATTTCAAAACTAAATTTATTCCTTTATCTGTAATTAGATTTATATATTGATGCAAATACATAAAAAAAATTCCAATTTTTTTCAGCTTTTTTTTCAGTTTTTTTTAATTATTTTTTTTCAGTTAGTTACCCTAAAAAGCTATCCAAAGTGTAAAATAAAGGAATCTAAAAATCTAAAAAAAATCCTAAAAAAAAATAAAATCCTAAAAAAATAAAAAACTCCTAATCCACTCCCCCACACCTAAACTTGTGCAAGCCCTCATACACAAACCAAGTGTAGTAAAATAAATATGAAAACTATTATACAAATACTATACAAATAATGAGAGTCGTAAAAATTACGATTTCATTATCATCACCCTATTAACGCCTGGAAAGCAGTTACGACCTCTCGATCGCTTCCCACTTTCATAGTGTGTGCATTTTAAACGTGAAGTGGGTGCATTATTATATCTCATCAACCTCCTACAAGTTACGAAATTACATGTCTGTAGCTTATGCTGTCCTTACTTTTTCTTTATCCACATGTAAGTATTAACAATTGGGTTAAAGAATTCTTTATTATAAACTTACCAATCATCATTAGTAACAAGCATACATGTAGAAATATCGTGAGGTGAGAAGAGTGTTATAGGATCAAGTGAATGTGGTGGTGGCTCTTCTAATTCACGAAGTAATACGAGCTCCTCTGCAAACAAATCCTCAAAAATTTGCTCATAAATCAATGGCACATTTGCACAAGTATTATCATACATAGAATCAGTATGTGCTAATTCATCTAATAATATGAGCTCATCTTTGAACAATTGCTCAATGAGGGTTCATCATCAGTGCAAGAGGTCGACTGAGAGTGCAAATTATTAATCATGTTGATCTCAATGAGGGAGCTCGTTGCGTGCTCATCTATATTAAATATGTTTAATGCCACAGTCATATTCCCAAATGATAACTTCATGAGGCCACTCCTACAATCAATTAATGTATTTGATGCTGCAAAGTATGGTCTACACAAGATAACTGGAATTTGATTCCGTGGATTGGAAATCGGCTTAGTTTCTAAGACAATGAAATCTATAGGAAAGATAAACTCACCGACCTTAATGAGCACATCTTCAACCATACCAAATGGTCTCTTGATAGAACGATCAGCTAGCTGTAATGTTACCTTAGTAGGTTGAAGTTTTCCTAACCCCAGTTGCTGATAAACAGTGTAAGGAAGCAAGTTGTCACTTGTCCCTAAATCAAGCAACGCCCTATTAAATGTAGTCTTCCCAATAGTGCATGAGATTGTAGGGGAGCCTGGATCTTTATACTTGATAGGTAAGGAGTTAGAGAGGATATATTATATATTTGCAGTAAGAAATCTTTCTAAGGAACGTTTCTTACTCGTTTCTTAGTACACAAATCCTTGAGAAACTTAGTATAAGTAGGAACCTGTTGTATAATATCAATGAGTGGAATATTAACCTTCACCTACTGAAATATTTTAAGAATTTTTTTTACTTGCGGTGAAGGCTTCCTAAGCCGATTGGGATATGATGCTTTCGACTTAGGAACAGGTTCTTCCAAATGATCATGTGACAATGATGGAGGTAATGGAGATGGTCGTAGAGAAAGGGGTGGAAGAGATGATGTAGCTTGCGAGATAGTAGGAGTGGGATCAAGGGGTATGGCTACATTATTATCCACATGCTTGCCAGATCTAAGCGT
>JAYEPQ010000005.1:31583609-31631109 GCA_036321105.1 Dracaena cambodiana
ACCCTCCAGAAGCGAGAATGGGGAGGAGTGCTGGACTTGTGGCCAGAAGGGAAACTTCAAGGACGAATGTCCGTTTATACGATGTCGCTTTTGTAAGGTCCTTGGCCATAAGATTATAGAATGCCCAGCGTTACCGGCAAGGATGAAGTCACCGGAGTCACAGGTGAAGAGGCATGTCCCACCAAAAAAACCAAATACAAGAGTCATTACTGTGGAAAAGATGGAAAGAAGAAAATTACCAGTAATGCAACAGATGGGAAGTAAGGAGGTTAACACTGGTCCGAAGGGGAGGAAGACAGAATTAAACAATAGTGTCACCGCAACTCCAAGAACTGAACTCAAGAAGAGTGTTAGCAAGCGGACAAGTACTGAGGGACTGTAAGAGGGGAAAAGACAAACCGATACTCTTCCTTCCAACATCAGATAAGGCGGCAGAAGATAGGGTTTGGTTGTCAATGGTCATTGGAGTGGTGTACCCGGGCCTCGGGAACCCCTCTGTACCTGACATGATCGGAGGTCTCTGGGCGATATCGGCAGTCTTTGCTCATTTTGATTGGAAATTTTAAAGCTTGGGTAGATATTACCTGGTTCGTTTTCCGTCGGCCGAGGGACTAGATCATGTTGTTGGAAGAACATCGATTCCTTGCCGGGACCATACCGCCGGTTGTACGGTGTACAGGTGGTCCGGCGAGGAGGATGACCAGATCCAACTCTTCCCGATGACAGCAACGATAGCTATCCAGGGCCTGCCATTACACCACTGGAACAAGTGCGATCTAAGCAAAGTGGTAGCTAAGTTTGCTCACCTTATCGACGTCGATGAAGCCACGCTCAGTAGAACTGAGTTGGCAATGGCAAGGGTAAGAGTAGGCTGCAAAAATGCTGAGTCCATACCAAGGGAGCTCATAATTGTGGTAGGTAACTAGCAGCGGAAACTAGCAATTTGTGTAATCGACAAGATCGACCTCCCACCGAGGCCGCACCGTATGGTCACATTTGAGGAGCCGGAGCCATCGGTGGCGGATGGTTCACCGTTAGACAAGGGGAAGGCAACTGCCATCGGTAAGGGGCCACCCCATCTACAGGCCCAACTATCCTGGCCGCTGGACCTCATCGGCGTTGGAGCTGGTAAAGAGGCCAGAGCAACCGTATGACGGACCAGACACGGCTGGACTCCGGCTAGAAAGAGAAACAACAATAAACGTAGAAGAGAGATGCCCAGGTGGCTTACACAAACAAGGATAACATTTCCAAGAAGGAAATCAACCTGCTGAAAAAGAAAGGTGCCAAGATTCTTGCCATAATGATGATGGAGACAAAAAGAGCAACGACCCCAAATTTCATTGCCGGGGTAAGGGTCAAAAGGTAGATGGAAAAGCTCATTTGACAAAGGGAAAGGACGGCCAAGCACTTCTCTATGCTAGCCGAGTAGTGGCCGAGGGCAGGGGGCATTGGGTGAGGGCTTTTTGGGTGTGGAGGACGAGGGCAGGAGGTACAAGAGGGGAGATGAGGGGTCAGTCAACAGGGTGGTTGAGGCTAGGGAAGCTCAACAGAGAAGGGAGAGTTGTCAAAGTGATAGGGGGGCATTTAATGAGGGCTTGACTTTTGTTGCAGGGGGGACTCACAATTGTGATAGAACAGGCCACCAACCCAAGGAGATCATTTTCGGGGTAGGGGCCCACATGAGAGTGCTGCACTTTGGAGGTGGGTTTGCTGCATGAGAGGGATGGGGCCCATATGGGAGAAAAAAGCACAATAGACAATGCTAATGAGGCACACACTCAACAAGTACTAAATCAAATGTGTTCCAATTTCAATTACATGTGCAGGAATGAGCAAGGAATCTAATGTTTGGACCGAGAGAAACTGGTAATGGGAGTTTCAGACAATACTTCTAACAGTTTGATAGAGGTAGATAGAACATCTGACAAGGTGTTGGATTTTTTTGAAAAAATCAAGAACATGGGCCTTAACGATGACAATGAGACTTCCAAGTCAATTACACAATTGGGCTTGCTATCCATACTGTCCGGTTTTGATAACGATGTCATCAAAGAGGCCACTTCGAAGCTGCTATCCAACATAGTCACTGGTGAGGAGAGGAGACCGTTGAAGACACGCAGACGACAGCCATCAAGATACCCAAAGAGAATTACGTAGAAGCTCAAAAACCTACCTCGACACCACGGGTTACAAAGGAGGGATGAATATATTGCACCTCAGACAGTAATGAAGGAGGTGAACAGCCCAGAACATAACTGGGTGCCGCCAGATCAGGACCATTCATCTACAAGACCTCTCATGGAGCATGCCCGTGACAGCAACGAGAGAGGAGGACAGTCCAGCTCTATCAGAGGGGATGACCTCCAAGACCCAACAATAAAAGGAGCACAGATTACTCCGGCTTGGCGCAACAGGAGACTGGAGCAGAAGAGGGGAGGCCATGAGTACCAGACAAGAGAGGTGTCTTCACTTGCCACAAAGCACAAGGCCCTTCTCGCAGACTACGAGCAAGGTAACACAATTTTCCCCCTTGATGTACTTAATTTATTGCCCGATCACATATTATTATCCATTGCACACACATGCAACATTGATATAGGCACCAACATTGAAGAGTGGACGCGTAACCTAACATTAATCAGAGATTTGGAGGTTACAGGGATTAACCACGATTTAGGGAGGGAGGAGAAAGGAGGTATCTAACTCGTTAGGTTAGAATTGGAGAGGGTAAAGAAGTATAGTTATGATTACGTGTTTCTGGAATGTCAGGGGAATTGGCACCAAAAGAAAGAGTAGAATGGTATCAGACACGTGTAGAAATGCTGCAACCAACATTGTGTGCTTGTTGGAAACAAAACTCACCAATCCATCATTGTCTGCCCTTAACGATTTGGGGAGCAGATTCGAATATGTTGTTAAGAATGCGGTAGGTGCATCAGGTGGTATAATGGTCGGTGTGGATCGGAGTCTCTTTGAGATAGTGGAGTCCAGGATCAGGGATTTCACCCTCTCTATAGTTACAAAAAGAAGGAAAGATGGATGGATGCAGCTGGTAACAGTGGTATACGGTCCAAACTGGAGTGATCGACGGGATGGCCTTTAGAGTGAAATAATGAGGGTTAGATCGTGGAAACCAGACCCATGGGTTATTGGAGGAGACTTTAATGTAGTGAGGTTTTCGGGTGAAAGGAGAGGGGGGATTTAAATGCACGAAGATTTAATGAACTAATTGCAACCTTGGGTTTAATCGAGATACCATTGATGGAGCGTCGCTATACTTGGTCCAGCATGAGAGAGGAACCAAATTTAGCAAAGTTAGACAGGGTGCTTGTTTCTCCAAAGTGGGAAAGTAGATTTAGCTTTGCTACTGCACAACTATTACGTAGGCCAACCTCGGATCACGTACCTATAAAATTAGATTCGGGCGAAGCTACGCAAAAGAAAAAGAAAATCTTCAGGTTTGAGAAGTGGTGGCTCGAACATGAAGAGGTACATGAAATCATTAGATAAAGCTGGGCGCAACAGACAAATAAGGTGTATGTAGCTAACAACTTTTGTACTAAGCTGCACCGACTGCACAGAGCCCTCCTAAGGTGGGAAAGGAAGCATATCAAGGCACAGACATTGTCGAAAGAGGAATGTTTAAAGGAGATTGAAGACTTAGAACGGGAAGAGGAGATCCAGAGGTTGAGTGAAAGAAAAAACACCCGCCTACAGGAAAGAAATGTGATCAAAGAAATCTATATGAGAGAGGAGATTAAATAGAGACAGCGAGCACACATTAAATGGCTGAAAAAAGGAGATGCAAATACGAATTTCTTTCACAAAGTAGTGAATATGAGAAGGAGGATAAATACCATTGAAACACTGACATCAAAGGAAGAAACCTCCATTCGTGGTGCTAATATACAACACTATATTTGTCACCACTTCAAACAACTTTTTGGTAAAACTACGGCCAACAGAATTGAAATGATTCAAGAACAGTGGTACCCCACTGTTGATCTTGGGTATCTTGAAAAAGATTTTACAGAGGAAAAAATAAGGAAGGCAGTTTGGGACCTCGGGCCCGATAAGGCACCAAGCTCGATAAGGTACCAAGTCCAGACGGATTTCCTCTGTTCTTTTACAGAATATTCTGGGAGGAAATAAAAGGGGACGTGCTTATTTTCGATTTCGCCAGAGGGAATGCGAATATCGAAAGAGTTAATTACTCTTTCATAGTGCTCGTCCCAAAGAAGGAATCACCTGAAATAATTGGTGACTATCGACCTATAGCCTTATTAAATAGTTGTTTCAAGACCATATCAAAACTTTTAGCCAACCGACTCGCAATAGTTCTCGCAGAACTAATTGACGAAACACAGTCGGGTTTCATACAAGGGAGAAGTATCCTAGATGGAATCGTTCTAGCAAAACAAGTAATTCACTATTGCAAAAGGACAAAAAAGGAGGGCTTCCTTCTCAAGCTCGACTTTGAAAAGGCATACGATATGGCTAGTTGGGACTGTTTCCTAGAGGTTATCAAGAAAAGAGGCTTTGGGGAGCGTTGGATTCAATGGTTACAAATGTGGTTGGATTCTGCAAAGATCCAGACAATCGTGAATGGGGAGATTGGCAAGGAGATTGTCTGCAAAAGGGGTCTGCATCAGGGAGACTCTTTATCCCCCCTCCTTTTTGTAGTCGTCGCTGATGGACTGAACAAAATGATAAGGAAAGCGTCGAGTGCAGGACTCGTAAGAGGACTACCAGGAGGAAGGAACTTTGTTCTCACCAACCTCCAATATGCGAATGACACACTGATATTCTGTGAAAACGATATTAAAAGGGCCGTAATCCTTAACTGGGTTCTCTGTTGCTTTGAAGCTTGGTCGGGTCTAAGAATTAACTTCCAAAAGAGTTCTATGGTAATACGAGGGCCGCCTGGTCCTCTCGCCATGACAATCCAGAGCATTCTGGGGTGCAAACTAGACAAATTCCCCATTAAATATTTAGGAGTACCGATCAGGAAAGGAAAGCTGCTCAAAAGGGACTGGTATCCAGTGATAGACATGATTGAGAGAAGACTTGAAGAATGGAAGGCCAGATACCTCTCTCTGGGAGGTCGGATCATACTTATAAACTCGGTCCTGTCATCCATTCCTCTACCTTATGTCCATCCTTGTCTTACCAATATGGGTTAGGAAAATGATAGACAGAATAAAGAGAAGATTCTTATGGAGTGGAGTATTACAAAACCAGTCAAACTATAATCTGGTAGCCTGGGGTCAGGTATGTAGACCAAAGAAGGAGGGGGGTTTGGGAATTTTGGACCTAGAGATTTTCAATCTCGCTCTCTTGACTAAATGGTGGTGGGGTATGTTAGCAAAGCTAGGAGGGTAGCTGCAGAAGCTATTACGGCTCAAGTACGGCCCGAGAAGAGACGAATGGTGGGGAGAGACCCATAATGCATCTAATACATCGGGTTTTTGGAAAGGGGTGTTAAAGGTGAAAGATATCTTCTGCTCAAATTAACTTCATCCTACTAGGGAGTTTCCAAACGAGCACACTACTTTTCCTAGTAAGCCCACTAAACAATGCATTTTTGGTTCGGATTAGTCCGAATAGTTAGAAAATGGGCTCACTAGGAAAAAAAGTGTGCTCCTTTGGAAACTCCCACCCCATTATCTTTTTCCTCAATACAAGTACTCTTTCTCTCTCTTCAAGTACACATCCAAACTCTTAAATTTTTAAATTTCTGTTCTTCTAAATTCTAAATTCCTAACTCCATTCCCATCAATCTTGAATCCATTCACTAAATCCATTCATTAAAATATTATTCTATATAAATTAATTTAAACAATTCATCAATAAAAAAATGATAAATACATAAAAAATACTATAAAAAAAATTCAAATTCTAAGTTAATCTTAAATGAGTATCAAATTTCTTTCCATTACTTAAAAATCTTAAGAAAAATTAGGGAAGTAGAAATACATAGAAATACTCTAAAAGAGATTAGGGTTTGAGAGAAAATGATGGGAAAGTAGAGAAGAGTTTGAGATGGACAATATTAGAAAAATAGATGCTCACCGAGAAAACCCTTCTCTCAAAGGAGAGGGTGTGCTCACTAGGGGAATGTGATCTAAAGTCATGTGGTGTGCTTGTTTAGAATCTCCCCCCATTTGAAGAATAATTTTCCCCATTTTGATTTTTATGCTTCCGTGCTTTAACTCCAAATGCAATCGCCCACTTCAAAATAAGTGGAAACAAAAGAGAGCCGATAAAATGGGAGTTTCCAAAGGAGCACACCATTTTTCCTAATGAGCCCATTTTCCAACTGAAAGTCCTAGTAAAAAAAAACTATTTAGTAGGCTTACTAGGAAAAGTGGTATGCTCCTTCGGAAACTCCCCATAAAATAAGTGGGAACACAAGGGAGTTTCAAAGGAGTACACCAGTTTTCCTTAGTGAGTCCAGTTTTTTTAGTGAGTCCACCCTTTCTTTTGAAAAGAGAAAGTTTTTCCTAGTTGGCACACTAAAAATGACCAAATTACATTTCATTCTCTCTCATTTTCTTTCCACTTTCCCTAAAACCCAACACCCCAATCCTTCCTCTCTAAATTTTTCTCTCCTCCTTTCTAGGATCGGCCACTGTAGACCTCTTTCTAGCACAGTACTCTCTATGTGCCAGTACCCATTTGAGATCTACTTCAGTCGCCTGCTATCGTCACTGCTACATGTGGAAAGAGAGAGAAGAATTGATATTGAAAAAAAGAGTAAGATGGTCAAAAAAATTTTAAGCACAACTTTATTATAAAATGAAAGTTCTAAAGTGGGCCCAAAAAACGGTGTACGCCTTTAGAAACTCCCAAGGGAGCCGATCGAGAAGGAGAGCTCCACCTCCTCCTCTGTCCTCTCCCAATGGATTCCATCTCTCTTCCCAAAATACTCCTCCTCCCTTTCTCCAATTCCCTAAACCCTCGCCACCCCTCTCCATCTCTCAAAACCCTACAACCCAAGTTCTCACCTTTCGCCTTAACCTCACTCCGCTCCTCTCATCGCCGGCTCTCGTACGTCCCCCGCCCCGCAGCCATATCCGGTTCCGGCGGCGGCGGCGGCAGCGGCGGAGTCGACCTCTCCGGCGGCGGCGATGGCGACGAGGACGGCGGCGGCAGGGCGGCGCAGTCGAGGTCGGTTGCGGTGGGGGAGACCGAAGAGGTCCCCGATTTGGGAAACGATGAAGATGCGATAGTTCTGAGCGTTGGGGTAAGTGATTCTTGCTGAAAGTTTTACTATTTTTGGAAAAGTTTACAGCTTAATCCTTTTTTTTAATTTTAAGTTTGGTGGTCTCTTTTAGGGAATGTCTTGTGGTGGATGCGCTGCGAGCGTGAAGCGCATCTTGGAAAGTCAAGTAAGATTTACAAATTGATAATTGTAGTTTATGAATTTGACATTTTCTATGGTGAAAAAAAATTTAATGAGGAGTTGACAAAAATTGTTTACATTGAGCATCATTCTGCAGAAGAAATTAACAATAATTCCCTGCTACTATTATGGCATTCTAAATTTTGGTAACTAATAAGTGGTATTATTTGTTAGGGTTAATTACAGCAACTACCTATGTAGTATTGGGGTTTTTTTGCAGGGAGACTCTTCATTAGGGGGTATAAGTGCAACAAAATAGGGAGTATAAGTGCAACAAAAAATATCATATTTTTTTGCATTTGTGCCTCCTATCAGAGGGTCTCTCTATGAAAATTTTTTATATGGTGTAATAAAGATACACCCTCCAATAACATAGAAATAATTTTGGTAATTAACCCTTTTTGATAAACCAACAATTGAAGTTAGATATGATCTCTTGAGAGTGGTGTGCTATATATAAGTCATTTCTTTGAGTTTTGAGCGGTAAAAGATTAAAGTGGGTGAAAGTCAAATTAGGAATATTTTACTTAATAAATTTTATATTACAGCAAAAATTTCGGTATTGAAATATTTATTGGAGTTGTTTCATGTGAATTGCTATTCACTTTTGTTTGACAATTTACTTAGGAGACAAAGCTGGTAAATAGATAACACTGAAGGAATGTTTTCCATGTTAGTAACCCAAACAAAATAGCATTTACCTGTTTGCATCATCTGACAGCAAAAGTTTGCTACTCCATTAATTTAATTTGTTTTTTAGTTTTAAGTTATGTTTTTAAATAGTCTATTGGTTTTACTTTTATCCCTCAAGAAATTCAACTGCCGATGGCATTTGGTTCTTAGTGTATGGTGGACCTGTGACATTCAGAAACTAAGCTACAGTTTTCGTGCAGCCACAAGTATCTACAGCAACTGTGAGCTTTGAGAAGGCAACTGCAGTTGTATGGGTCATTTCGGAAGTAAAGGTTACAGATAATTGGCGTCAGGAACTGGGAGAAAAGCTTGCCAACCACTTGACAACTTGTGGATTTAAGTCGAACCTTCAAGGTATTCTTTATCCACAAATACAAGTCTAGTTTCTAATGTTTTTCTGCAGTTGTACTTACTCTCATGTTGTACTTTTTGTTACTACAGTCTTTTCGCCTTTTGCCTATGAGTGATTGTTATATTGAGAAATGATGCTTTTAGAGTCACAAGAGTTGTTTGATACTAAAATTCGTACATGCTAGCTAAGGGCATTCTTATCGGCATCACTAAAAATTAATCACCATTAGAGCCTCGTCATGTATAGTAATCCACTTTTCTGAAGTTTATATTACTATCTTATTAAAATATTATAGCTTACCATATACTTTAAAGTATTATATTTCCCATCCTAATCACTATTCATTTAATATTATAGCTTTCATTGTTTAATTTTATATCTCACCATCCCATACACCATCCTATGAAAATATTATCTTACTATTCCACTCTTATTTCTTTATATTTTTTGGAGAAGAGACAAAAGACATAGGACCCACCTTAAATGAATGGTGTTTGGAAGAAGAATCACCAAATTTGGTCGTTCTTTGAGGGTAGAATCAAATTTTGATGTGTGGCACCCACTTTGGTGATTCTCCATGTCATGGGATTTTGGAGTTGAATCATCATATTACTAAAATTTGGTAATATGATAATTCTCATAAGAATGTTTTAAAGCAGCTTATATAACCTAAACCAGATAGGTTGAATCATAACAAAGATTTCTGGAGGGGTTTCAATTAACTTGCGAAATGCAAAATTATTCTTTTGCTTGTGCAATTATGTGATTGCAATTATGTGTGTCTAAAAATTCTTCAATGGGTCTATATGGTTTTCTATATATGTCAATTAATTAAAGAATACTTAATAGAATTTTTTGTATCTTCTTGTCCATGACATTATCTACTACTGACTTTGAATAGTAGAACATTTGATTGATGAGAACAGTTTGCAACCAATTTTATGGTCGTAGAACTAGTGATGGAAACAAATAAAGGCCAAAATGTACCCAGATTTAGCCAATATTTGATTAGGGATTTAGTTAGGATTTCAACTGATTTGTTTAGAATTTTTTATTCTGTTGCACGTAGGATTTTCTTTTATATATTTCTTGTAATAATCTAATTTTAATTAGTGAATGATTTTAAGATAATTCAGAGCATGTGGTTTGTTCTTCCAAATAATTTCTCGAGTGATTTGTGAGAAAGTAAGCGTGTAACTCGCCAGATATGAGATCCAAATTCTAATTTATTCGAAATCCTTAATTTCTTCTCCAAATCCCCACTACAAACTAATTCGCCTTTCATCCTCTGTTAAATTGGGATCAGAAGTTGATAGGGTGCCACTTTTGACGTCCCCATGTTGCCACACGGGAGGGACATGGGGTGCAAAAATGAAAGAGGGATGAGATTTCTCTCGTTTTTGGTATAGGAGGCCTCCCAGTGGGAGGCCCGTACAAGGGGCTCTCCACTCAGTGGTAGAACGTGCCCTGATAATTGTTTCTTGTGTCCGGACTATGATGGCTCTCAGCCACGTGTTCTGTTCAATGTGCTCATCAACGCCTCTCAAATTTACCATCTTCATCTTATTCTTCGACCTTCTTTTCTTTTTATCTTATTATAGTTTTTTTTAAATAAGAAAGTTAAAAAATATCAAACAAAGAGAGAAAAAGAAGAGGAGAAAAGGAAAAAATTAGTGAAAAAATTCAAAAGAGAGTAAAAAAATAAAAAAAATCAGCGGAAAAAAGAAAAATTAAAAAAATCGAGAAGATTTCAGTAACGATCTCAACTACAATCTCAATAACAATGATTCATCATTATCTTCAACAATAATCAGCAACAATCTCAACAACATCAACAATCTAGACAACAACGATGTATCTTCATCTTCAATAACAATTAAGAACAATCTCAACAATATCAACAATCTCAACAACATTCTCAACAACATCAACAGTCTCAATAATAACAATATCATTTCAGTAACATCCCAACATCATCTCAAAAAATGGAAACTTTATTGAAAATCCTCTCTATCTTCGTCAACAATCACGACAACATCATTAAATTCAAGCCGGTCAAATTTAACCATTCCAGACTCGACACGTTATGAGCAAAACAATCCCGTTAAGGGTATTTTCATGATATGGAGCCCGCTAGAAGTCCGGTCTGCATTGGATTCGAGTTATAGTGGAAATGTTGCATTTTTTTGGTATTTTTTGAACTTTGAAAATTTTGGAGTTAATTTTTATAGGATTTATATTATGTGGTAAATACATAAACACTTAGGGGTGGCAAATGGGTCACTTGGCACGTGCCGGGCATGTGTTCGAGTCATGCCGCTCGAGCTTGCAGCTTGCGCCGGCACGTGCGTACGTCCCAGGCACAGCCTGGCAAGTCGAACAGTGGCAATGACTGTAAGAGCCTTTGCCATTTAATTGGGGATCCTTTATGCAATTTTTTTGCAGAAAGCCCTCCAACGGCTATAAACTAGTCGTTGTGAGGGTTTTCTGCAAAAAAAATTGTAAAATGAAACCCCAATGGTCAAAATGGCTGTTGGAAGGTTTTATGCAATTTTTTTGCAAAAAACTTCTCTCATCTATACTCTATTATTCATCCAAATTTATTTTTTCACGTAACACTCAAACAAACTACAATTCTCTTCATCTCTCTAATCTCTCCAAACACAAAGCTCAAGTAACATAATTTATCAAGATTCAAGCTCTCATCTCTCGAATTAGAAGAAAAAGAAGCAAGCTTCATCATTTGCATCCATCTCTTTTAAAGAGCAAGTGCAGATAGCAATCCACATGACCGTTATGAATCTTTTGATATTTTGATATGGTGGAAATCACAGGAGAAAATATATCATATGCTTTCCAACATGTCTCGTGATATACTAACCCCGTCGGTATCCACAGTAATATCAAGTCTGCTTTTAGTACATATGGAAGAGTGCTAACAGAATTGAGAAGCTCAATAATAACAAGTACATTGGAGATGTGTATACGCTTAAAGAATTGGTTTGACGCAGAAGAAAGAGACCAACGACTTGCAGACAAAAATAAGTAAGAGAACTCACCCGAAAAAGATTGAAAATTGAAGACTTGTATTTTTTTTATCTTTACACTTGTATTTTTTTTCCATTTAAATTTTTTATAATTCATAATTCTCTAGGAAGAAATACAAAGAATAAGTAGAGCGTGACAGTCAGGGTTCTCTCCCTACTCTTCGGAGTTTGTATGATATCCAAAGAGATTTTTAGAGTAAATTTATAAATTTAATGAGATTCAATGAAATAAAATTCCATTTTCATACTAATTCTTTGGTTAATCATCTATTTTTACCATTCAAAGGGGGTTAAAAAAATAAATAAAATAACATTAATGTGCCTTGGTAAGTAGGCACGGCCAGGCACGAGCATGGCTCGTGATCGGCGAGTCGTGCTGCTGGGCTAAAGCCCGGGACGCCGTGCCGTGCCTCAGGCACGACACGGTCTCCTTTAGGGACGGACTGTGCCCGTGCCGTGCAGGGTATGGTCCAGTTGCCAGCACTATTAACACTGTTGCTGATTTCGAGCAAGTCAAGTGTAATATATATGATGCAGTTTTATATTTTCACCGTTATCATAACTGTATTAGTTATAAAAACTGGGAGAGCCAAATCTGGAGTAATTCTTCTGTTACTTTTCTTTGACTTTAGAGCAGTAATATAATTATGCTCAATTGAAGTTGGTTGGAGAAATTTCTGATTGGTATGTTAGTAATTATAATATCGTCTAATTTGGGATGGTTGCAACTTCTTCGTACACGTATGCTTTGCATCTTATCATTAATTGTTCACCAAAATTTTTAAGGCTAAATAGTTCTCTAAGTATGAAGGATACAGACCTTCCACTCACCAGTGTCATTTCATCAAGTATTCGGCCCATGGAGAATTTTGGCACTACAAATAGCAGTGCCTTTCGAAGAGTCCAGATACCAGCATTATGCCCACTTTTGAGAGTTTAAGTGATGTTATAGTTGAGACCGATTCCAGTATCGAACTTGTTACAAATCTAGAAATTGACGATATGATTTTTTGCATGAGCCAACTATAGAAGCACTCAATAGCCATGTTCATGAAAAGAACTTGAGACCTAGCACGCCTGCAATCTCACTTGCTCATCTACTACTTAAATACCATGAGAAAATCCAACTACAAATGTTCCGAGCGAAGATTCTTATAGATTTGTTACAGAGATACATGACGAAGTGCAAGAATTCTTTGCTTGGTACTAAAGATTGTATTTTCCTTGTATCTACCGCTACCGTTCCAAATCTTTCATTTTTTTTTAGAAGTAATACATTTCAACCTTTCTCTAGACCTTCCACAATTATTACCGTCGCTATCATGGGAATGGCAGGTAGCGTACACTTGGCTACCAACTTGTTCAATTTTCTTATATTTAGTTCAGTGGAAAGATTTTCAAGATCTCAAGAAGATTGACAAATTTTATCTGGACTTGCTTAACTTTCTTCTTGGCAGGTAGCGTACACATGGCTACTAACTTGTTCAATTTTCTTGTATTTAGTTCAATGGAAAGATTTTCCAGATCTTGAAAAAATTGACAAATTTTATCTAGACTTGCTTAACTTTATTCTTGCCATCATTTACCGATGGTGAATATTTCTAAGCAGGGGAGAATTGATGGTAACAAGTAAAAGCCAAATTACTCAGATTTGGCCAAAATTTGATTAGGGATTTAATTAGGATTTCAATAAATTTGTTTAGATTTTTTTTTTTTTTTTTTTTTTGCCCATAGGATTTTCTATATATTTCTTGTAACTCTAATTTTAATTAGTGCATGGTTTTAAAATAATTTAGAGCATGTGATTTGTTCTTCCAAATTTTTTTTTGAGCGATTCGTGTGAGAATGGATATATGACTTGTCTGGATGTAGTATCCACACCCTAATTCATTCCTATATCCCTAATTTTTTTTTTCAAATCCCCGCCATAAACGTCGATTCTTATTCCATTCTGTGCACCTCCCCTCCCTCAGCCCCCAAAAGAAAAAAGAAAAAAGAAAATTGAATTACCCACACTATAATATCCTGGCTCTGTCACTGACTCCACACAATAACAACAACTAAGCCTGCTATCCCAAGTATTTGGAGTATGCTACATAAACCAAAAAAGAATCATGCCAGATCGATCATGTTGATTAGGGATCGCCTCAATAAAATTCATTTTTTGGCTCCGCCACTGACTCCACATAACACAATGTGTAAATGCATTATACACAGTAAACTGTACATACATTAACGCACGTCACACCTGCAAAAAGCAAATAATAATAGCTTCTGGAGTTTTTTGCTTTTTATAAAAAAAAACAATTCTATTTGATAAATCCATTTTAATCATGTGGAATGAGCAATACATGATTCCACGCATCTCTTGTGTGTGCACCCACCACTGTTTAGATAGGTTTAGCCACTTGCCAGAAAATTTTACACCCTAGGTTAATTCATTCAACCTCAACTTACAATTGAAGTTGAATCACCACAACCAGCTTTATAAAATCATTATACATGCCAAAAGAAACTCTATCCAATCTGTGTTTAACATTAATGTGAAATGCAAAGCAGATAGTAAGTGAATTCATATTGATGAAGATAGATGCAGATAACCACCATTTTTGTGTTTATAAGAATATTATAGTGACATATAACAACTCTAGCTAGCTTAGGACTAGGTTGACCTTGAGTTGGATCACGTTACAAATGTCAAGGAAGTTGGGTACCTCAGCCCAACTTGCAGCCAGTGCAAATTTATGGTGTGAAATCAGTTGGGTCGTAATTGTCTTTTTAATTGAAAAAGGTTAAAAGGCCCAGAGTGGTACACAGCAGAGTGCTCCACTTAGAAGTTATCATTTACAACACAAACTTCAACAAAATCAAAGAACCAACATGCATCTAACAAAATGCTGTCAAATCTCCACACAACAGCACATTTACTAAGTTGGATGACTCTCAAACTTGTGGTGCTCGAGCTAACATCCGAGCTCTGCACGGGTGTTGATCCGTTGCTACATGGGATTTACAGCACTCTAATGACCTACAAATTGTGCAAATGCCAATTGGTTCATATGGCATGCACTGCTAGTGTGAGGAGAAACCTCACATGGCAAAGGAGTATAGATGGTTGCCTCACAAGTTACCTAACAAGGGCAGTCCATGATGTTACTTACATGTATAGTTTGCAAACGATGCAGCCTCCTGTCAGATAGGCTTGGATGCTGGAGAGTCCTAAATAGCATTTTAAATGTTCTTGGTTTCTTGTGGGCACCTACCACACCCTTCAGGCACGTGGATACCCCTTCAACAAAGAAATGCACTAGTTGGAAGGGCTCTACGAGAGGCTCGCCATACACATGAGGAATTTTGGTTTCTCCCACAACTTCAAAGGATGGGAAATTGACCTTGGGGATGTTCTCTGATAGGTATTATCAGATGAGTGTAAGTTCCACGAAGACCGAGTCATTTCGCAGCAAAGTGAATGTTCTCAGCATATTATCAAGTGAAACATGCTAAACATGTGTAAATGTACATTAAGTTCATATGCAGTCATTGAACAGCGTGAGATGTGAAGTTGAACTTGGATTGCTTATTAAACGCTATAGCAGATAACAATAATACCAATTATTTTAGTTGAGAAAGCATATTTGCTTTTGGTGCAGTCTGCTTCTCTGAAGTACTATTGCTGGATGACCGTCTCTTTGTCCTCTCTGCCTAATTCCTCCAAGTCAGTAGGTTAACTTTGTTGAGTTGCCAGTCTGTTTTGTGCTAGTGTATTATGAAATGAAAATGGCTGGGTTGTTGTTGTATAACCAGTTGAGAAATTAGGAAGATCCAAGCTTGTTCTTAATATTCTCTGACATCATTTATGAGGAGCTTAATGCTTTAATCCCTGGGCAAGGAAAAGCAGTTGAAGGTAACCTACTAGTGGAAAGATGCTCTGATGCAAAAATGAGTGTTGCATAGTTTTTTTATCCCAAGGTTTCTAAAAGTCTCGGAATTGGTATTGGTTCAACAGTAGTCTATGGCATCAGGAATTGGCAATATTATATGTATCATGAATATTGACAGAGCAATGAAACAGATATTGGCAATAATGATACCAATATTATAAGGTCTACCTCATAAAAATCTGATATACGATGTTTCCAGTGCATGTCAGTATCGGCCAATATTTAAAATCTTTATTTATTTAGAATTTGCTCGAGAAGTCATGTGTCGGCTAGGTCTTTAACTTTGGGAGATCATTTTATGACTTCATAATTCCTGATTCAAAGCCAAACTTGCAAAAACCTCAAATTTGTTCCTGAGATGTATCATGAATATTGACAGAGCAATGAATATTGACAGATATTGGCAATAATGGCACCAATATTATAAGGTCTACCTCATAAAAATCTGATACACAATATTATAAGGTCTACCTCATAAAAGTCTGATATACAATATTATGAGATCTGCCTCATAAATTCTGATGTACGATGTTTCCAGTATATGTCGGCATTGGCCAATATTTAAAATTTTTATTTTCAGAATTTGCTCGAGGAGTCATGTGTCGGCTTGGTCTTTCCTCTTATTGAGAAGCTCAACTTCAGGAGACCTTTTTCTGACTTCAAAATTCCTGATTCAGATTTAAACTTGCAAAACTCTCAAATTTGTTCTCGAGTTCTTCATTGTTGAATGATCCTATGGAAATTCTCTCCGAAACTATTTCATGCCCAAACTATTAAAAATATTTCAAAATTTAAGGATCCATAATACCTACTATTTTAACAATTGCTGCTATTTACTGATTGCCAAGTTATGATGTGTGGCTATTTCCTGTGAATTTGATCTGTGCTCTAGCGCAAGTCCAGCACTAAATATGGTATTCCTATCGCCCATTAAGTGTTTCGCATTATTTTTAGCTGCTGTGCCTGATAAGCTTCTGAAATCTGAGATTTCCTCCATACCCCGGCCTTTCTCTAATTCTCCGAAACAGTTTCATGCCCGTGTTTTGAGTATCCAAGCAGAACTTGTTCACTACGAAACTGATAAAGTTGATTTCAAATTCTGCAGGTGGAACTTGATTTCAGATCTTCTATATTGTTAGTCAGTCACCTGGGGAACTGCTTTGTAGGATGAATTTATCTTGTGTAATGTATTGTTCGATTTAAGTCACTGAACTATTAACAAACTAATGGTTGCGGAAGTGGGCAAGTTTTTGTTGGCAATTATCTGAAGCCTGCACATCAAGTTCAGGTTTCACTGTGTTCAGTAAATCTAGGGGTGAGCATCGGTCGGTTCGGTTCGGTTCTGGAGTAAAAAACTCCTATCGAAAACCAAACCAAACTAGTAGAACTGAAACCGAAACCGAAACCGACCGAATTTCCAAAAAACCGAAACCGAAACCGAAACCGAATTTTCGGTTCGGTTCGGTCGGTTTTCGGTTATTTGGATTTGAAACTAAATACGTGATAAACATTTGTATTTTATAGGAGAGATAATAATTTTTCTTTCTAATTTTTTTTTTTATCTATTAAAATAACTATAACATGTTTTTTATCAAAGATTTAAAAGAAAAACATATTGAAAATGAATAAAAAAAAAGAATAAACTACAATTGTAAAATCTCGATTTTTTCGGTCGGTTTCGGTTGGAGCTAAAACCACCGAAACCCAATTCGAAATTAACTTCGGTTTTTAAACCGAAACGAACTGAAAACTAAATAAACCGAACTGATCGGTTCGGTTCGATTTTGCAATTCGGTTCGGTTTTCTCGGTTTTTTGCTCAGCCCTAATGCTATATAAATGCACGATCTCTGTTCTTCCAGGTTGCCCCACATAGAGAACACGGAGGTGGTGGTGATGATACTGAAATGTGCTGATTCGGGATGGTGATTTGGGATTGCATTACAGGTTGCATTTTTATAAACGGTACAGTTGCACATCGGGTGTCTGACCTTTCTCCTTTGTTTTTTATATGAGGCGTAAGATGATGTTCTCTTTTGCTTTATGTAGCCTACTACTTGGGATAAAAAGCTTTGTTGTTAATTGTACAATATTTGATTCTCTTATGTATTTGTGAGATGTGTCATGTATGCACTTATATTTAGTTTTTGATGCTGATACATGTTATCCAGAAAAATTAGGAAACTTTCCCAACACTCTTGCGAAATTGTACTTGCAAGAAACAATTTTTTTTAGAAAAATAAATTCAGTGCGCGGAAACTTTAAGGAAATCATTTTCATATATTTTTTTATAAGACTCAACTGCTCTGATACTTGTGGACAATTTTTATTTATATATTTGTTTCTTATTGGGAGCAAAAATTTAGGTATGGACCTTCCGAGAACATATTTTGTTAGGTACTATAATATTTAGACTTTGAGATTGGTATAAATTTCTCAAACATTTCTTCTGCCATGTTCGTGTTTCAGTTGCTTTAGTCTTGTAAAAGTTTATTTATCAGCTCGTTCATAGATTTCCTTAAACTTTCATATATAAGTTTTTTAGAACATTCTCTATAAGCGCATGTGTGCTTCCTTAGTGTTACGAAATATTCATATGGTTGTTTCTAAATATGTATTATATGAGCTTTTTCAAAGGTTTTTTTTTTTTTTCCCCAATGTGCTACAATTCAGCATGTTCTCTGTATTTTTGGGGCCTGAATGTCTTCTCTCTCTCTCTCTCTCTCTCTCTCTCTCTCTCTCTCTCTATATATATATATATATAGAGAGAGAGAGAGAGAGAGAGAGAGATCCATGAAAGCTAAAGTACAAGAAGCTACCGCAAAGTATTAAAGTTTTTCAAAAAACTCTTATGAACTATTTTTTATTATGTAAATCTACATGAGTTTCAAATTTTATAAAAATCTCACTAATGATTTTAGAGGAAAGATTAATGGATCAATTCAAAATTATATTAAAATATGTACTCTCTGACTTTTCTAAGTACTCACATCCTGATACCGATTTAGTATCGAAGAGTGGGTATTTATTATGTTTTTAAACCTATAATTCATCTTTCCGAGTGGGTATTTATTATGTTTTTAAACCTATAATTCATCTTTCCGTTACGCTACTTTGAGGTTTTCATGAAATTTAAAACCACATAGAAATTTACATAACATCGATAGTTTGTGGAAATTTCTTATGCTTTAGCCTATCCTTAATTGTGCCAGGATCTATCTAAAACTGGTAACCTATGTGATCACATAGACCCTTTGATCAAATAAGTTTCCATTTTTTTTGCAAGATCCCGTACAGTGATGTTGATAAGACTTCATTGATATTAAATGATTTTAAAATATCCGTATAATGAAATGGGAAAACTTCTTCAGAAATATGCAAAAGGTTAAAGAGAAAATGGGAATGCAAAGGTTAAAAAACAAGGGGAGATTGGTTTGCAGGATGGCGTCGACATTTTGGGGGGGAAAATAAGTTTTCTTCTGAAATAAGAATATTAATATATAATATTTCCTATTGCTTAAAAGCCCGTCTAGCTCAGTAGGTAGAGCGCAAGGCTCTTAACCTTGTGGTCGTGGGTTCGAGCCCCACGGTGGGCGATAATCCCCCATTTTGGTTTATACACTCTCCAGTTGCTTTTTGGTTTATACACTCTCGATAATCCCCCATTTTGGTATAATGGTTTATACACTCTCCAGTTGTTTTTTTTTTTTTTTTTTTTTTTTTTTTTCTCGCTTTCTTATGAGACCCTCCAGTTCTAAATAAGAGGCTTTCCTGTGAGTAAGAGGCTTTCCTACGAGGAAGCTTTCAATGAAACCGGCAAGGCCTTCGCAACCAAACGTAATCTTAAATATAAATCTATTTTTTATTACGCTTTTCTATAAAATCCTCCCATTATCTGAATAAGAGGTTTTCAATAAAATCGATATAGTACGTTCGACCTTTGTAACCAAATGTAATATTAAATATTAGGTCATTTTTTTGTAACGTTTTTCTATGAAACTCTCCCATTCTCCGAATAAGACGCATTCAATGAAACCGATACAGTATATTCGACGTTACAATCCAAACGTAAGTCGTCTCGGAGAAATGATGGAATATTTTTTTTATTCTTCCTCCATTCATCCGCACAGGGAATGGAGTCTACTACACTCCTTCTTGGCTAGTGTAGTAGACCATAGTTCATTCGGAAGAGTTTTGTATTGTTCTATTTTGAGGTGTGGCTTTTCCCATCTTAGAGATCGAGTGACTCCCAGAAGATCTGCCAGAGCACATTTCGCCATAGGCAGCACATTTCGTCGTAGACATTGGACCGAGATGTCATACGGAGCCGCTCGCTTAGAATTAAGTTTGGTGTGAGATCAGTAAAACTACATTTATTTATGACTTACTGATGGAGTCCGAATGCAATAAGCAAATAACATATCGACTATAATACAAAATATATGATGTTATAATTTAATTTTAATTTTAAATAGAAGTTTAATATATTTTTAATTCTGTCAATTTTACTAATCGAACCCATTTTCTGGATGTTTCATAATAATCATGATTGTCCAAACGAGATTAGGTTAATAATCACTGGGAGTACACATATGTTTAGAACTTAGTATTTTTTTTTTTTTCCCTACTTTTTCGTCTATATGCCATTTTCTTATTGGATAGTAATCCTTGAAGCCACACTTGAATAGTTGGAATAAAAGCCTATCGAATTTTATTTAGGATAAAAATCTCTTGGATTATACATGTGCTCCTTCAGAAATTTATACTTTTTAATTATTTTTTAGTACACATGTTATTTTCTTATTGCATTGTCACCCTCATGGCCTTATCTGGATTGTTGGGATAAAAATCTATTATATTTTATTTAGTATAATAACGGGTGGAAAACTAGGAGTGAGCAGGGTTCGATTAAAATCAAAATAATCAACCGAAATTGATCCGAATAAGCAAAACCGAACCTAACAGAAATAATTCGATCGGTTTTTCGTTTTGAGTTTTGAAAACTTATACCGAATCGAACAGACCGAATTATTTAAAAATTATATATTTATACTTATACATATACACATATAGGGAGTACTATATAAGAGCCGTCAGCTCAGGAAAAATTACATGAGCTAGCAGCAAAAATATAGCGATTTAATAATTTTTTCAGTTTTTTTCTAGAATTAGGATCTCTACCTATTTAACTTTAATAAAATTAAATTTCATGAATTTTGAAGTTCTTTACACTTTCATCAAGTGGATACAAAATGTTTAGTTATTGAAAACTGTTAAAATTTGCACCAACTTGATGGAGAACCAAATCAAAACTAAAACCCAAGAAATTGGGTATGAGTAAACCCTGAAGAGTCGAGATCATAATCCAAAAAAAAAAAAATTGAAGATAGTGAAAATGAAATGCTGTTTAGGTAACTTCCATGAACTGTTAATTCATTTCCATTTCTCTCATATATATATATATATATATATATATATATATATATATAGAGAGAGAGAGAGAGAGAGAGAGAGAGATGGAAATGAGCTGACAGCTCACGCAAGTTACTTGAGTTGCAGTTCATTTCCACTATTTGCAATAATATTTTTAAAAAAATTCTTTTGAATTATGATCTCGACCCCCTAGGGTTCACTCATACCCAATTTCTTGGGTTTTAGTTTTGATTTGGTCATCCATCAAGTTAACACCAAATTAACTGTTTTCAATGAATAAAATATTTTATATGCACTTGATGAAAGGGTAAATTAACTCCAAAATTTATGAAATTTAATCCGAAAGAAGTTAAGGAGGTAAAAATAGTAATTGTTAAAAAAAATTAAAGAAAAATTATTAGATCATTATAGTTTTCCCGCTAGCTCATGTAATTTTTCCTGAGTTGGCGGCTCACCTACAGTAATCCATATATATATAATTGTACATATTATAAATTAATAAATTCAACACAAATTTGATATCTTCAGCAGATATGCTTACTAAAATAATTAAAATTATAATTTTTTTTAAACAATTTTTATTCAAAATTTGATTCTTATGAATTGAACCGAGCCGATTTAGTTCAGTTCAGTTTTGGATTCCATTCCTAATCGGTCACATACAAATGCTTGGAAATATTTGGAGTCATTTATTTTTTTAAATTAGTAATAAAATTTTGTCTTTTAGTTATAATAAGCAAATTTAAATATATAATATACTAAATTAGTATGAGACCTTAATTTTGCAATGCATCTCAATTAAGAATCAATATTAGATATGAGAGGAATAAAAGAGTTCAAACTTTACTATAATACTAAAAAGAAAAATTTAAATTTAGAAAGCAGAAAACAACAAAAGGTGAAGAAGAAAAATACATCAAAATAAGTTTTTTGAATGCTTCGGAGATAATATAGTAGATAGTGGCACACAAATTTTATTACATATCCGAAGAAATATTTTAGTTTATCTATCCAAGTAAATTTTTATGATCCTAGTGTAGGATTATCTCCAAGAAATCTATCGATTTACTATACTACGACGCAAAAGGGAGTGAGAAATTTTCAATTTTAAAAATAGAAAATTAAAAAAATGGAGAAATTTTGGTTGGAGCTTTCCAAATTTCTAAGAGTTTTGGTAGTTTTAAATTCTTTTACTTCTTTGAGTAAAAGGTTGGATTCAGTAAAGATAAAAATGGATGATAAAAAAAATGGGTTAGTTACAAAAGTATGGATAGTTACTTCCCATGTTAGAAATAAAATAAAATAAAATAAAATAAATCTTAACATTCCATCTCCTTTGTCTGATATTCTTTTATTTTTTTATTTATCTCCAATCATATTCCTCAACCTCGGTATTTACTTCTTATTATTTCCCTAATAGAATGTGTTGAGATAATAAAACCTAACAAATCAGATAAAAATGGATGAGAGAAAAAAAGGGTTAGTTACAAAAAAATGAATAGTTACTTTTCATGTCAAATAAAATAAAATAAATCTTAAGATTCCATCTCCTCTGTCTGATATTCTTTTTTTTTTAATTATTTATCTCCAATCATATTCCTCAACCTCTTTATTACTCCTTATTTTTTGCTTAATAGAATGTGCTGAGATAATAAAACCTAGCAAATCAGATATTATTTCATATTCAGATATTAAGAATTGTTATTTAGAGATTTATTGTAAAAAATGGTATTTGATTTCATCTTTATGGATATCATTGTAACATTTATACACTCAAGTTGAATGAATAAATGACTTTTAAATTTCCAATCCAAAATTTTATCATAGTATCAAACCAATCAACGGTTATCAACAAAACCACCCATTGGCGCTGGGCCGCCCCCGTACGTACGCAGCAAACCATATTCCTCTGTTGTTATTTCATCGTAAAAGAAATCCCAAAACACTCCTCTCAAATAACATTGCCGCAATCGGTCACCTCCATCTCGGTTCCATCTGAATTCACAATTTTAATCTCAATTCCGACTCAAGCATGCCTCTCTTCAAAAGTCCTTTATGAAGCAATATCAGATGGTGTTTTTTGACAAAATTCCAAGCCACAAGCACATCTTCAATTGAGTTTCCGTCCAGATATCTTCAAATACGATCATTAAGATCATCTATTTTGGTATGATTCTGTCTATATCTTCATCAACTAATTTTATTATCTAGTGTTTATGATTCATATTGCATTGCATCACAATTTTTTCATTATTCTCTTTTTCAACGATATCTTCTCCAGTTGATATTTTGTCAATTTTTTGGCAATCAATATTTTTCTCAAGTTGTTATTTTTTTTTTGTGATCATGTCGTCCTTCTTATGATGCAATCACTCACAATCAACATGCGTGTAAAATGATTCTTGGTTTTCGGCAATCTCTAAACATGATCACTTTTTCAATGATCAAATCCTTATTCACTTTCTATAATCAACACATACATTAATTCTTATTCTTTTCACATAATCATTCATAGTGCAAGTTATTTTATTTATGCATCATTATTTGAATAGTGCATCTCTATTTTTCATGTCACCTTTTTGATTTCATACAATTGCTTCTCCACCAATAAGAACAATTTGTTCTCTCTTTATCAAAAATTTATCCACAAGGAATAAACCGCCAGCACAACTATTTAAGAAGCTTGTCTGCAAATTAGTTCATTCTATCCACTCTTTAACTTAAGGGGAGTATTGAGATACTAAGACCTAGCAAATTAGATATTATCTCACATTCAGATATTATGAATTGTTAGGATTTCAGTTGTTAGGATTGTATTTATTTTATTTGTTTGAGTTATTAAGAGTTGTTGTTGAGAGACTTATTGTAACTAAATGTTATTTGATCTTATTCTTATAAATGTTACTGTAACTATTTATATATTCAAATTGAATGAATGAATAACTATGAGATTTCCAATCCAAAATTTCATCAGAATGCTCATTGTTCTTATCATTCCACAAGAGATATGTTTTTAAGTAGCTATTTTTATGTTATTTCTTTTACACTTGTTAAAATATCCTTTTTTGGATTTAGTGTATTGGGAAAAATGACAGTTTAGAAAATCCAATTAGGCTTTTCCTAATTTTCGTGAGTTATCGAATTTTTAAATTCTTTTCAAAATTGGATGGAACTCAAAAAAGAAAATGTAAAATATAAAGAAAAAAAAAAGGGCATCAGTTATAAAGAGAGAATGCATAGTTCCTTTCAATATTTTGTTATTGTATAATTCAAGCATTTAAATTTGAATTTTCTTAGGACGTTTAAATTAAATCATTTTATTCCTTCCAAATTTGCAAAAAGAAATAAGGAAGATGTTCGATTGCTGAAATAACTTAATATTAGTAGTAAAAATAGAAAGATTTCTTCAAAAGTATAACTTTTTTCTTATACATATTTCTTTTTATCTTTTGTTTATTTCTCTTTTCTAAATTTAAGGTCATTTCTTTTTGTAAGATAATAAATCTTGAACTCTTTTATAACATTTATTGTAATTATTTTGAAATAAACTTCTTTCCCCTCGAATACATAAATATTGTCATCTAAAATCGTGTTGAATGTTGCTACTAAAAAACAAAATGGTCATTTATATTCAAAGTAACTTTTAATTATTGGATTTTTTTTAATTTATACCAAATGTTGAGGATACAAACTAAATTAAAGATATTACTCTTTGTATAATGGGCTTTCTAAAACTAAAATAGTTCATCTATCTTCTCATTTATTGGAAAACAAGAGGGTGAATATATTTAAATTTGGTGAAAATTTTTTGGCAATCTAAAACCTAAAACTTTATTATGATTGGATATACTTTTAGATTTTCTATAATTTGAGTTTGATTCAAATTTATTTTAATGAAAAAAAAAATCAAGTCAGGTTTTTTTTCTTCAGATTTATACTAAATGAGCATTATAAAAGAATTTCTTTTATGTGTTCTGAATCTTTTAAAATTCGATTGGCTGGAATTATTTCTCTAAAATTATTGAGTTAAAAAGTCCGATTCTCAGCAAGCCACAGTAACCAAAACTCTTCTTTTTTACATTCTTAAAAAAAATTAATTAGCACCAAATCATAGTAGAATTCTTATCGATACTGGAACTCATAGGAAAGAAAATGGATTTATGAATGGAATCAAATATGCAGTATTTACAAACAAAAGTATTCGGTTACTGGGGAACAATCAATATACTTCTAATGTTGAATCAGGATAAAGCAGGACAGAAAAAAAGCATTGGATCGAACTCTTTTTTGGTGTCAAGGTAATAGCTATGAATAGTTATCGACTCCCAGGAAAGGGTAGAAGAATGGGACTTATTATGGGACATACAATGCATTACAGACGTATGATCATTCAATTCAACCTTCTTGAAATACCTTAAGCAGGCTAACTTCAAAATTTTGAAAGTAGTTGATTGAGTCAATTCTTAATATTTACATATTAATTCTTATATAATTATTACATATGAGTTTCAAACTAAATAATTTTAGGAAAATAAATCTAACCTAATAATATGTGAAGAAGCTAAATAAGTAGATTTCAAATACCATGCATGCAGATTTTACATTGCATTTGAAAAGGAATGTACCCCCACAAATTATGAGAATAATTATGACTATAATTTTTTCTTCCAATAAGTAAATAAACTTGCCAAATATAATTTATTTCATTTCAGAAAAGGATTATGCTATTAAAAGATATCCTTGATTTATAATCCAATTGTAAACTTCCATCTTGAATAGTATTTTTATATATAATGATGTTTCAAATTTAGTAATATAATTAATAATATGTTATTTGTTTGTAGAATCTTAAATACCATCTTAATTATTTTGCATAAAAATATTATATTTAATTATCAATAATATAATAAAATGCATTTAAAAATATTACCAAGCATCGTGCTCGTTTCCTACTTGTATATTACTAAGTTAAAGGTAAAGATTTTTTTTTTTTTTTTTTGCAATTTATAAAATAAAAAATTAGAGAAACATAGAATATTTGGGCTGGGCTTTTCCTAATTTTAAGAGTTTTAGTATTTAAAAAAAAATTTACTGCAAAAAACCGGTTGGATCAAAAATGGTAAAAATGGATGTGATAAAAAAAAAAAGTGGTTAGTTACATGGAAAGTATGTTACTTCTCACATTAACAAAAACAATTCTTAACAATTTTCAATTTTCTCCTTATCCTCTCTTTGCTATTCTTTTCTTTTTCTTTATCCAACCATATTCCTCAATCTCTTAAACTACTCTAAGAAAATGTCTCATTATTTTCATCTCTTTATTTTTGTAATACCACTGAAAATATATTTTTAAGTATATGATCGCATGTGATTTTTTTTTTTTTACAATGGTCAAATATCATGTTTTCAAAAGTATTCTGCAAAATATATTTCTTTTATACAGTAAGTAAAAACAATCTTCATAACGTTTTTATTTTAAAAATACGTTCTTATTATTTTATATTCATCAGTTCTCTTAGGCAATGATTGAGAAATTAGTTTTGAGGTGTTTCTAAAGGATGTATTATGAAGTGTTTATAGAAATACTTACTTGTGAATTTTTTACAGAAATGTTTTGAGATGCTCTTTGAATACCCCAAAATACCTAGATAGATGTTTATGGGGGTTTTAGAACACCTCAAATTGGGGCATTCAAGAGTATTTTAAAAATTTTATCAAAAAAATATCATTTCTTACATCTTTTCACCTCTCATCTACGTTCGTTTCTTTTCCCAAACTATGATATATTTGTCTTCTATATATTTATGAAAGTGATAAAAATTCATGACAAACTAAACTCTCAAATATTAACTATGATATGTTTGTCTTTTACATATTTATGAAACATATAAAAATCAATGAGAAACTAACCTCCCAAATATATATTGGAACACTCCAAAACGAATGATCAACACTCCAAAATACATACAACCAAAATATTTCAAAATACACACTTTAAAAATACTCTGAAATGCTTTATCTTTGACATCTAAGCATAGTCTTATTTTCTTCTTATTTAATATCTCTTTATTTTCCATCTAATCTTAATCTATATTTTTAAGTATTTTTTTAATTTCATTTCCTATGGAGTTTAAATTCATCCTTATGTGGTTTTTTTTTTTTTTTTTTTTTTTTCGATTCAGGTGGCTAAAATACCTTTTCTTAATAAGTATCCTACATAATACCTTCTATATTACTGAGAAAAACCACTCTTGAATATTAGGATTTGAAAATAAGAAAAATACAAAGATTTAGGAGGAAAAAGTGGAGGAAAAAGGTACTTTTATTTTACATTAGTCTGCTGGAAAAAAAATTTAAAGGACAGGAAAGTGGGACACTAAGTTGTGGTGGTTTTCTCCTCATATCTCTCTAATTATTTTTACTATTGTTTTTGCGTCTAACTATTTTCTAAAAATTAAAATTATCTTCCCAATTTCAAATATTTATAAGGAATAACATCAATATTCTTTTAATTTCCATTTCAAACTAAACTTTTTAATTAAAAATCTCAGCATAAACTTTACTATAATTCATACGATCTACTTAATTCAGAATATTTTTCTTTTATCCACGTACTCTTTTTCTTTCTATGCAGAAGTTATATTCTTTTAAAACGTTTTAAGAAGACAGAATATATTTTCTATGAACAAAATGATTGGAGTTAGTAAGATACCATTATAATATTTGAATCATAGTTTGCTATATATTAAAGAATCTTTTAAGGGTTTGCATTTAATAAATAATCACTCACCATTTTATTTAAACTTCATTCGATTATCATATTGATATAAAATTTCTTTTCTCTTTTTATCGGTTATACGATTCATTAATTCAATTTTCTTTTATTCAAAATAAAATGTAAGGACAACACTAAGAGGGCAATAATACAAGAGATTCTTCAAGTTTGAAGGCACATGCTAATAGAGTTGAACATCTAAATTAGCAGGTATGGAGTATTTACACATCATACGTTTATATACTTGATTACGCTACTTACAAAAATTCCCTTTATCATCTCCGAAACATTCAAAAGCTTAATTTTTAATTCGAATACCTAATTTTTTTGTGTCATGAATTAATTTTTTTTTATTTCTAATTTTACACAATAAATATAGACATCAAGAAATTAAAATTTAATAGAAAAAATTGCGAAAAAATAAAAAATTATTCAAAGTTACAGTCACTTTTTAATGTATATTTCTTTTTTACCTTTTGTTTTTTTTTCCTTTCTAAAGTGAATTTTTTTTTTAATTTAATACATTTTGAACTTGTTTTTAGCATATCCAAGATTCATTATAAATTGAACATTTAGTGCAATGCAAAATTATGGTATCATAAGAAGGTTTAACTAATAATTGAATAAAAAACTAATCTCATGTTTTAATCTAAGTTTCTACAAATACATAAGTCTCCTCGTTTCAAATAATAAATAATAATCAATTCAAGTACAATTTTTAACTAATAATTTATATATAAATATTTTTTAATTATTAAAATTTAATGTATACCATATATTGATATTATAGAAGGAATTAAAAATATTTCACTTAATCATAGTTGGAATTTTAAAATTAAAATAATTCATGTTTCTTATCATTTACTTTCTAGGGAAAAAATGTGTTTTGATTTAGTCAATTTATTTGAAAATCTCAAATAAAAAAATTATTTATAATTCAATGGATAATAAAAAAAATTGAGTTAGCGTTTTCTTTTTACGATGGATCATACTAAATGAGCTTTATGGAGGAAAAAAAAATTCTTCTAAAGTTATTAACTTTTAATATATTGAAAATAATTTTCTAAAACTATGGAGGTTTTTTCCAAACATTTAATCCAATTATTCTCCCCTACTACTATTTATGAAATCCTCATAAATTCATGTTTTTAATTTAACTCAATTGCATGATAAACTGATAAAAGAGGAAAAATAGATTAAGAGTAAAATTACTAGAATCGAGTACGCAACCTTTTTGGGTCTCTGGAACTATTTTTTTTTTTTTTATTTTGTTTTGCAAATTAAAAAATATAAACATCAAGAAATTAAAGTTTAATAAAAAAAAAATATAGCATAAGAATAAAGAATCATTTATAGGTGAAGTCTCTTTTTGATGTATATTTTTTATTTTACCTTTGTTTTCTTCTTTCTCAACTTGAAATTCTCTTTTTTTTTGGGTAATATGATATATTTTGAACTCTTTTTTACTATGTGTAATACTCATTTTAATATGAGCATTTAGTTTAGTGTATTGAAAAAATTAAGTATCATAAGAATATTTAACTTATAATAGAATAAAAAAATTATTTCATGTATTTATCTGAGTTTCTAGAAATACATAAATCTCCTTATTTCAAAAAAAGTTATGATCAATCCAAATACTGATATTTTTCATCATTAAAAGTTAATAAATACCAAATATTGATATTATAAAATAAAAATATTGCTCTTAATCATAACTGGACTTTTAAAATAAAAATAATTTTTTTGTCTTATCATTTATTTCATAGGAAACAAATACATTCAAATTTGGTCAAAATTATCTGAAAATCTTAAATAAAAATTTCTTTGTAATTTAATAGATAATGAGTATTTTTGAGTTTGGATTTTTTTTTATGATAGTTCATACTAAATAAATATTTTTTTTTTTATCATAGTTCATACTGAATGAATGTTATGGAGAAGGTTTTTTCCTAAACTTATTGACTTTTAATATATTGAAAATAATTTTCTAAAATTATGTTGCCCCTACTAATATTTGTAAAATTCTCATAATTTTATATTTCTAATTTAACTAAGTTGCACGATAGATTGAGCAAAAGAAGAAAAGATAAAAGAGTAAAATTAGTAAAACTGACTATATCACTTTTTTGGGTCTCTTGAGCTAAATTTTTCCTTTTTAATTTTGAAGAAAAAATATGAACATCAAGAAATTGAAGTTTAATAAAAAAAAAAGATGGCGGAAGAATAAAAGAAACATTTTTTTTATGTATTTTTTTTAACATTTTGTTGTTTTCTTCCGTATAAATTGAAATTCTTTTTTTGGTAATATAATACATTTTGAATTCTTTTTTAGCATGTCTAACATTCATTTAAAAAGAATATTTAGTGCATTGCAATTAAAGTCTCAATTAGTATAATATATTTAAATTTATTTATTATAACTAAAAGAATAAACTTCACTACTATTTTATAAAATAAATAACTTCAAATATTTTTAAGTATTTGCATGGGTTTTACACTTATTGTTATAACTAAAAGAATAAATTTCACTACTATTTTAAAAAAATAAATAACTCCAAATATTTCTAAGAACTAATGTGAGTTTCCACTTGTTTGTATTATTTAAAGTAACTCACAATGGACTCTACAAGGAGATGAATTTCTATTTTTTTTTAAGTAGGTGTATGAAGTATGAGAGGCATGATTGTTATATTATAAAGTTGAGTACATTTTTATCCAATTTCAATAGTCCATTTAATATTATTAAACTTAAAATTTCACTCAATCTAAGATATTATATTTTAGACTAAAAAAAGTTATTAGCTGAAAGAAATCTTTTAGTTCAAAAATGTAATTAAAATTTTATACTTTTAAGCCAAAAGAATTGGATTATTTTGGAATTATAATCCTTTTAATTATAACTCCAAAAAATTCTATCCGAACAATCTAACGGAAAATTAAAATATAGGATTACAATCTAAATTAAGTCCTCCCAAATATGGTTTCTATCAAATTTCTCTTAATCATCATAACCTTATTTTTCTCATTTTCTGGATGCAATATTTTTGTAATATATTGCAATAAACGAAATTGATTGTACTTTCAAATTTTTTATTTAAAAAAAATATTTCAAAATACTTATCTCCCTTTTATTCGCAAAAAGTGGAAAGTAAGAATAAAAGAAGTGCAAGTCAATAAGAAAGGAATAAAAGAAAAAAAAAATGCACATCAAAAAACATGAATATTTACATGGATAATTTTCCTTATATATTGGCATGCTCTTTTTTTTTTTTTAAATTGCTCTTCTTTTTTTACTAGTCCACTTTTCTTTTTCTATTCTGTGTGAATATATAGTTAGTATAGATGGAGACAGTGATAAACAACCAAAAAATTATGAAATTGTATGGAAAGAATGACACAAATCTATTAATAATTTTCTACGCTAATCCATGAATAATTTTCTAGTGTTAGTGTAATAAATTTTAAGCCTTTTCTTTCTTAAAAAGACTACTAAATCTTTGATTTTGAGATTGTGTTTCGATGTTAAATACAAAGTATTTTAGAGTATTGTTAAAGTATACCTTTAGTAGTATTTTGATCATATATATTTTGTGGTGGTCTGATCATAAATTTTATATTGTTCAACTTTATACTTGGGAGTTTATTTTTTCACGAGTTTTTATAAGTTTCATAAATATATAAAAGATAAATATATGTCAACTATGCAAGGATTTGTTACGAGTAAAAAAGAGATTAAAAAACTCTAAACACTTCAAAACCCTCGTATTTGGATTGTTTAAAAAACCCTTTAAAACACAAGGTGTTTTGGATTGTTTTAAAAATACCTCAAAAATCTTATCTAAAAATCACAAACAAGAATTTTTATGGATACTTCATAACACATCATTCTAAATATCCTAAAACACTTCAAAACTAATTTCTAAATATCCTAAAATACTTCAAACTAATTTAGCATAAATTGATGTTCCACAAGTAGTGACAATTGATTACCACGTGTCATAATTTAGTGGGATGAGGGGATAGAATTTTGGAAACTTAGAATCTTGAGGTTTTCATGTTTACTCAAAAGTTATAGATTTTGGCTAGAAAATAAAATAGAAATTTTTTGTTGATTTCTACTAAGTTTATAATTTATACACCCTCATGAGCCTCAAAACGCCGTAGAATTGTGGCTGAAATAGGAAATATCTTGAGTGATAGTAACACTAGCTAATCATTATGTTATTTTCTTGATTTTTAATTTTTTATTCAGAACTGATTATTTATTCAAATTAAATTCCTGAAAATAGTTGACCTTAGAATAAGTTTCGAAATAGCATTAAATGTTTCGAGGCCTAATTCAAAACTAGATAATCTTAGGAAAACAAGAATTGGAAAACTATATATGAATTTGAATCCAATCCAAATTGATAATTTAATTTTAATCGAACAATAAATCCCAAAAAAAAAAAAAAACGTTTCCTATAAAATTCAAATTTCCTATCATCATCTATACATATCTTCTTTAAAAATCATAATATCCTTGAAGAAAATTTGAAAATATATTTTCCTATAGCACAAAGATATTTTTTATTATCAAATGTGGAGACTTTCTAAACTCAAGATATCGGGTCTCATAATATTATCAAGATATTCTGATATCTAATTACATCTCAATCACTAGATTTAGCAAATCTACAATATATTCACATTTTTTAACCTAACTATAGCAAAATTGCAAATTCAAATCTTTCTTCAAATTCAAACCTTCCATCTATGAATTTATCTAAAGTCCAAAACCCCAAAAAAAAGATCGATTTCAATGGTCATGATCTTCTATAGCAACTAGTGCAAGCCAGCAATTGAAATTAACTTTTTTGTATACAAATAATTTAGTTTATATTAACAATTTTCAAATTAGAGTTCCTATTAACAATCTAGGAATTTGAGTTTATCTTAACAACTTATAACTTTTCCTTGGGAATATTTTGCAAATTAGAAATAAAGTTTAGAGCCTATTGCAAAAAGTATTGAAAAGTCGTAGGCTTTCCCAATCTCCCCTATGTTGTCTATCTCTCTCTATATAAAAGCGCTTAAACCCCTGCTTCTTCTTCCTCTTCGTGCCTCGCCAAACTCCTTCCCAAAACACCCCTCTGATGCTTCCCAATCTACCCACTCCCCTTCCCAAAATACCCCCGCCTCCATTGTAATCGATTCCTCTCAAACAATTTTTTCTGGGTTTTCGTGTTTTTTTTCTTCTTCTTCCTTTCTTTGTAAAGAAAAAGAATCATGCAGCCTGACATTGTGAACGCGTTGCGGGAGATAGAGACTTTTCACTACCATTATCGTCATCATGATGATGACGATGACGATCATCAAAGCCGTCGTCTTCGTGCATTGTATCCCCGCAACATGCAGCACGGCAACGGCTACGGCCACGGCTACGGCCACGCCCATGAATCTGATGACGTCGCCAAACTGTTAGATCGTCTCCAATCTATGCACATCAGCAGAGAGCCCACGGGCCCTCTCGGTGTCGAGAGGAATCTCGGGGGGTGGGCCCCCAGAATCCCGTCGTCGTCGATGGCCTCGAATCCCAATTTGGGCTTCTCCCTCTCTTCGACTGTCCCCTACCCCTATCGGGATTCAAACGCATTGAACCTCCGGTCCCCGGCTACGAGTTCATATGGTTATTTGCATAGTGGGGTGATGGGTAATCGTGGGTCGATTTGTTTAGTGGCCAAGGATCAGCAAGGATGCAGGCTCTTGCAGGGGATGTTTGATGAGGGGAAGCAGCACGTGGACTTCATCTTTGCTGGGGTTATCGCCCACATTGGGGAGCTGATGATGGACCAATTTGCTAATTATTTGATGCAGAAGCTCTTCGAGGTCTGCAGCGATGATCAGAGGACCAAAATACTTCTCGTGCTTACCGAAGACCCATCGACAATCTCCAGAATATCGCTTGATTGCCATGGGTATTGTAACTATAAAACCGCTTATTGTTTTCGTGCATATTTATGTCTCATGTAGTTTAGTTTGTGTAAGTTCTCTAGATATTCATGTTTGTTGATCAATCTCTTATGATTTAGTTGTTTTTATTTATTTATTATTAGTTCTTCTTACATAATTTGTTGTACATTGTTTAGAGAATTTTGTAGAGAAACTTACTTGATGGATTGGTGGCCCGGTTCAAACCCTTTCATTCCAAAAAGATTGTAGGAGAATATTGTAGAATTTTTCCTTGGTTTGATGAATTTTGGCTAAGAATTTAGATCTCTATACCTGGCAAAGTAGCTATGAGGTTTCTTAGAATTTTCCCGTGCTTGTACAAAATTTCTCTAGGGACTGGTATATGTTTTGATAATTTTGTTTAGTGTTTAATTGGTGAGCGTTTTATCTTTAATTCAAATCTTTTAATATGATGGGCCAATGGTTGGCTCTTACAAGTTAGACCCACCTGTTCTCATCCTTATTGAGCGTTGATTAACTGTCTAGGGAGTTGTTTATTGTCTGAAAGTTGACAAGCTTGACGAGGTTGTGCTTAAAATGGTGAGTTACACTCTTCAGTATGCCCCTCTCTTGTCACTCTATAGTATGCCTATCTCTTGCCTAGTATCTTCTTCTGCATGTAAACTTACTACCATTATAGACCTTATTTCAGTCCTCTATAGTACGCAGGCTCAGCACTTTTATAGATTACTTCTAAGTAACTTGGTAGGATGCTTCTCAAGTTCATGAGGTAAATATGTAATACCGAGAAAGTAAGTCTTCCTGACCTTATTTGCATTTGGTCCCCCAACACTTAGTCACAAGTTGACATCTTGTGTATACTTGCCTCAATCAGAAACATGGCATTTGACTCATAAGCAGTCGGTGTTAGGGTGAAAACTAATGATTACATGTTTCTCTCTACAAGATGGGGCCTTTTCAATTGTCATTAATGATGTATTTATATATATTGTTCCAGGACAAGGGCCGTACAGAAACTGATTGAGACTCTCAAAAACCGTAACCAAATTGCTGTGGTTATGGCAGCTCTTAGGCCAGGGCTTGTTGATCTCATGAAGGACATTAACGGGAATCATGTGATACAACATTGCTTGACTTGTTTCAGGCCAGAAGACATCAAGGTATGAACTTTTCCCACTAGATTTCTGTAACTTTTATGATTGAATGATGATGGTAATACTATGGGCCATGAATTCTATTCATTTAATTTATATTTCTCTGATTTTGATGGATTCTGAACAATACAATTGTAAAATTTATCTAGGAGTCTTATGAGCTTTTTCGTTGATAAGTTCTGATTTAACCTTTCTATCAGTTTATGTCTATGTATGAAATATGTTCTGCTTTGACACGTATATCAGTTTATTTTTTGATGTGAGACATGTGTATCAGTTTATACTTTCTAGTTTCTATCGAGCATTACCTTGCCTCTAATTCTCGCTTGTTTACTAAAGTTTGGACCATAAGGCATCGTTTGTTTCTCTCTCTCTGACTAAATTTTTCATTCTAAGTGACCACTAAGTGACCAGATACTTAGGTGCCTGTATGCGAGTATGCATAAGGTTTCAGACTGTTTGAGTGGTGAGGGTGGTAGAGATGGTGTTCGAGAAGGAGGGTATGGTGGCTTCGTGGTGTGTTCCTGATCAGAAGAGCCAAAATTGGTATCCCGGGAAATAAAAGGAGAGCACTGGTGACCATTTGATTCAATGTGGCCTTCTGTTCCGATAGTATTATGCCTTCTTAATGGACTGAATTGCTGTTTCTGGAACTTACACCATATCTTTTAAGTTTCAGAGTTTAAATTTGAAGTTACATACTCGGATATACATGCATTCTCTGTCAAAATGCACATAGATTATGCGCGTATAATTATTAAAATGATTCTAGCAATTGCTCCCAACTGTAACATGACTCTGAAATCCTATCCAATGTCAATATCCTTGTTGGTCTATCCCTCTCTGTGCTTCCTAGGATGCTGATATAGGAATTTTTCAGTGATGCTGATGTGGCTCATTTCATTAGTGATGGCGTAGATGGGATCTAGCAAAATACCACTAGTTTGACAGGAAATTTACAAGCTTGACCAAGTAAGCTCCCTAACCAACGAATGGGATTTCAGGATTCACGGCAAGCAATCTGAAGTTACCTTAGGCGAAGTTCTGTCACCAAATGAATAAGGGTAGAGTTTTGCTAGATAGCCACTGGTAAAGAAATTGTTCAATTTGGTTTTTGAAGCATCGTAGACCTATATATTGGATTCTAAATGTGTACGCTAGTAACAGATAAAGTTATGGTTCAAGCTTCATTTATCGGGAAATCAGTTTTAGTTATATCAGGGAACCAGGTTTGGTGATCTCTGGATGGCTTATTTATTTGAGATCTACAAATTATGTAGATGTAAGTTAGTTTTGTCACTATGATCTTCATGATCAACAGAGGTCATTGATAAAATTAGGTACCGTATTTGAATTACATTAGGAGCTCACTTACTCACCATTTCTAGCTGTCTTTTTTATTAAAGGGCATCCTTTGTTATATTCCTTACAGTCGTTTACTTTGATGTTTAATCTACTTTTCGTGTAAATATTTACTAAATATCATAAGCATTAACATGTGACAGGTCATATTTGATGTTGCCACAAATCATTGTGTTGAAATTGCAACTCATCGGCATGGATGTTGCGTCTTGCAACTCTGCATAGGTTGTTCCACTGGAGAAGTTCGAGAAAATCTGGTTACAAACATTGCTTCCCATGGTCTTAAACTTGCTCAAGATGCTTTTGGGTAATTATTTCTTAGTACTTTTGAAGCATACATACCGTGCACATATAGATGTAGATATCTATGCATGTGATGGATAGACGGATGATAGTTAAATGTTTAGACGATTTTGAAGATATGAGACATTTTATAATGTAATAGTGTTTTCTCATTGTCAATCCCATACTAATTATGTAGATAAAATTTGTTGCTATTATTGCTTCCTCGAACTTATAGATGTTATTCTTCAGATGTCCAATTTGTTTACTTGTTATTTCTCATACTCCTCTCTGCCGTTTTTTTAGGAATTATGTGATCCAATGTATCATAGGCTTGAGATCTCCTTCAGCAAACGCAATTTTGGCATCTCAGTTTGCAGGAAACTTCATCCAACTCTCAACGCAGAAGTTTAGCAGCAATGTGGTGGAAAGATGTTTTAAGGAGTTCAGGGAAGACTATAAAGCTAACATCGTGCATGAGTTGCTGTCTATGTCCCAATTCGAGCGATTGCTACATCACCCTTTTGCAAATTATGTTATCCAGTCTGCTCTTTTGAACACCAAGGTTTTTATCATTAACCTTACTCTAATTTCTTCTTCCAATAGACAACCTTACTCTAAATATCTAAGCCTATAGATTAATGATGATACAAAGGAATATGATCAGGCATTTTATTTACTACTCAGAGCTTGTTTTTAAAAACTAGTCTCTATGATTTGACTGTGGCTTGATATGGAACTCAAGTGCTAAAATCTAGAACTCAATTTGTTAATGTCATCAACTAACATGGTATAAGATACGCAAAATCTGTTTGTTGCATAGATAGAATATTGTTTGTTTGTTGAGCTCTTGGAATGAGGTACAGTATATACGATATGAGAGAAGCTCAAATACAATCGACTTTCTTGTATTTCTAGAATTGCAATAATGCTTAGTAAACCCAATGTCATTTGGTTATACGAGTTCTGGGCGTATTTTTAGAAACTATTCCTGTTATTATAAAATCATATGTTAATGAATGCATTCATTTTTCAAGTAAACTGCTCAAACTTGTTTGATCTATCTTTTGACTTTTGAAATTTTCTTCAAATACTTACAGATATGCTTTTTTGCCTATGGATTGTATAACAAAATTCTGCGTATGCACGTGTTATACAACAAACACGTGCGAGCTATATATTTGAATGTGTTGCAATACATGAACTCTCGTTACTTCTGGTACTCATAACCTCTTTCTTAACACAGGGTGCTTCATATTCTGCACTGATTGAGGCCATCCGTCCTCATGTGGCAACTCTCCGGACGAGTCCATATTGCAAGCGAATTTACTCGCTCTTATCAAAGAAGTCCAGAACATTCTGAGATGGTACGAAGCTATGTTGTTGTCCAGTGTCCAAACAATACTCAATTATTTTTATCAGCAACGTGAATCTTGTAATCGTTATATACTCCGTATAGAGTATTGGAGACTATTTTATTTCCGGTATATTTATTAGTAGCATAACTCTAAATTTAGGTTTAGTTAGAGCTGTGGCCGTCAAGCTATTTGCTCTGTGTGTGTGCGCGCGCCTGATGTTATAGTCTAAAAAGATTGTAACACTGTACAATGTAAAGATTGTACATTGTACATTGTACATCTTTTGGGGAAAATTTTTGCTCGAATCAAGTTTTGAGCTAGGTTGTTTTTTTGAATGTTTTGATGAAAAATAGGAATTTGATGGGATTATTTATATGATTTATATGCTACCTCCTTTTTCGGTCTTCTTATCGAAATTTATGCTATGATTCATATACGAGAATGCTTAGCATCTGTGGCTTTTGTTTTCTTTTCCCTCATCTCACTTTCTACTATTGTTTTGCCAGAAATTTTTCTTTTTCCTCATAATTTAACAATAATACTGTACGATAGTTTCGATGAATTTGAAGCCTGTTTGGTTAGCTGTAGCTGCTTATGCAGCTAGTTGATGGTCGTCGACGGCAAATGGTTGAGTATGCATTATCTTTATGTTGTTACCATAACTGGTGATAATGTTGCTTGTTGAGAATGATGCCTGTGCATGCATTGCAAGTTATAAATGGTGTTATTTAACTTAGATTGTAGGATAGTTTCTATTATCATGAAGCTTGTTTGTTCAGTTGCAAGTGATTCACACACCTTGTTGTGTTAAAAGTTGTTTATACACGGGGTGATTATGCAGCTTGTTGAGCATCGTGCCTGTGCATGCCCAACAAGTTACAAGACTGTAATTAGTGTTGCAATCAATTTGACTGTGTACCTTTTTCTTCTTTTTTATAATGAGGCCGTAGCATGATTAATCATCCAAGATAAATTTCTGAGCCATCCAAGACATTATAGAGATAAAAGAGTGTTATCATTGTCATAACTTGAAAGCACTTGAATGCTATAGATGATGTTGATGCAACAAAAGCCAATAGTCTAAAAACTTTTGCACCCGTGAACTTAGCTGGTACTACAATAAATTGATTACGCACAAACTCTTCCAATTCTGCACTTGCTGACACCAATTAAAGCTTGCATCACATGACCTAACTATTCTAACACAAAAACTTTATTGAACAAATTATCGTGCCAAGAAAACTGCAAATATATCATTTTCATCTTGGCTAAACTAGAAACTCAAAGGTAGGGGAAATGAATAACCGCAACGAACACCATAACCACATTATTTCATTCCATAATATTGTCTGCCAACATCATAAAGTTCCCTTCTCGATACAAATAAAGATTTCAAGCATCCTCACCTACGAGGGCAAGAAGAAAATCCTCATAATCTCCAGTGGTATCCTTCTTGATGGCACGGTCCAGCGGCACACTGTTCCTCTTGAGATAGGCATCCTTAATCAGCTTCAGGTCCACCTCAGCACGGCTGGTTATGACTCGAGTAAGAGCCCCCTCGTCAGTGCCCATCTTGTTGATAGCAAGGCGGATGGTTTTCTCGAAATATTTCTCAGGGCAAGTGATTGATTTTATGATGGACCTTAGTGCAGAGAGGAATTCATCCTCAGGATCAGCCTTCAAGTCCTGATGAAAACAAGTATTATTTATATCAAACAATGTGAAAATTTCCGTTTTATTAATGTATGGAGGCAATTGTCTGCTTCCCATCAGCTACAACTATTGTGGCATACTTCACTATTTTCATAACAGGATAATGAAGTCCACAATTGATATTTGACTAATGAGGTGAAGAAAACACATAGAAAAGTGATGCTCTACAAAATAATAGCAAGAATATTGTTATGAGAGCTGCATGTACCTTGTTGATTGGGTTACCGAACTCATTGTTGTATTCGTTGAGTGTTGCAAGCAGTTGCGCCTTGCTTCTTGTAGTTAGGATCCTGATGATTTCCTCGTCGCTGTATGCCTTATCTGCAATCTTCCCATGCAGTAACTTAGCCTCAGATTTTGCCAGTGACAGGTTTACCTCAGCACCCTCATAGCGCAAAGAGCTCACAAGTGGCACCAGAAGCTGGCAATATACAAAGTCTAGTCAGAGTAGGGGAGTTTTCATAGTTTTCTTGCCAAAAAGAACACTATCAAGTGGAATCGACGAGACCACAATGCTAACTGACAAGTTTAACTAGTTACTCACAAAGAAAATTAGAGGAAGTTATGTTTATCTAGAGTTTCGCCCCAACTTTCCATATATTTCCAGAAAATAATAAGATCTAGAGGAAGAGATGGGATGACAACGGGACTCCCCTGAACACTTTAAATAGGCAAATATCAAATTGAAGGGGTTGCTCATATATCTTCTCTAAAGGCCTTTACAAGCTAATCATAGTCGTACACCAGAACGCAATGTCCAAGAACAAACAACTCTGAAAGTTTTGCCCTTCGAAAAATAGTGATATGCACATTATGAAAAACAAAGAAAGTAATTATATACATGAGTGGAAGATCAAAGTTTATTGTTAGTCCTTTGTGAGAGTAGAAACCATAATTTACTGATTCTTCCCACAGTTTATTTCTTTGTCCCTCCTTGGTCTGTACCCCTCGTAAAACTAATCTCTGTGGTATGACAACAAGGTAGCACATATGGATATCTAATGGAAATAAAGGACAGAATGGCAACAATTCTATATGGGGAAACGATCCTTAGAGGCGGGTTCCTAAACAAAGCTATATGAACTCCACAGCGGACTACTCTACTGATGATCCCCACCTTTCAAGTTGGTCTACATAGATAAACTAGTCTATGGATGAAAATTTAAGTGATTCTGAAACTTTTTACCCACCAATCAAGCAGCATTATTTTTCCTGCAGCTGAAATAATGCATTACTTGTATCCACTTAATGGATGAGCAAAAAGCTCCAAAAGCACATTTTCATCAATAGGCTAGTTAGTGCGTGTCGATCAAGGTGAACTGTCTGGATCATCGGTGGGGTGGTCCGAGGTGGTGTTGTATAGCTTAGTTTCGGACCAACCTCGAAGGATTGCTTCCCACTTTATATGCATGTGGAGAAGCATACTTAAAATTGGCATAAGAAAGGATCTCATTTTATAGAAGATAAAATAGAATATGAAACCAAATGATTCCTCCCCAATTAATTTAAAAATCATGCAAAGTACTAGACATGCAGATTGAATCAAGGACACTAAACAAAACACCTCCTTCCTCTTCAGAGTTTGTGATTAGAGATGTCAGAGATTGAGAGTAGGTTGTAAATAAAAGAGAAAAGTTTCCTTCCCTGTTTAGAGGAAGAGGGAGAGTTTATCCACATTATCAATTGAAATTTTTCTCAAATAAACAGAAAAAATTAATTTAATGGCGATAAAGATTCATGACAAAACCTCCCCATACTGATAACAACAATCATACACCCGTTTCAAGTGATTGTAGGAGGGATACAACACTAAAGAATGTCTCCAAAGAGTGTAAGTGCAACAAGCAGCAAGACCTGCCAAGTAAAGCCAACACTAGAGATTCTAGAGAAGAAAAACAAATAGTCAAAGTTACCTTTCAGGGTTACCACATGACATTTTAGAGTAGAATGTCATGGACTAAATTGGAAGCAAAAATACTAACAATAAATAAAATGCCAAGATGGTAATATATTCAATGCTTTGTTACATTATCGCTGCAATCATACTTCTGGATCAAAAGGATTTATTGGATCAAACTAAAGCTCACAATAACAGTAACCAACTAAACATTTGTGGCACACAATGGAAACAAAGTGTGACATGAAAGTTTTCGTAGGTAGCAGTAGTGGTCAATCAAATAACTAAATGACCTGTTGGTTACCTTCCGGAAATCGCCCTTGGTATGGGCAGCCACATCCTCCTCGAGCGACCTCTTGTAGCGAGCCTGGTAAGCCTTCCTCACCAGGAGAAGGTCTTCAGTACTCCTGGTGCAGGCTATCTCAATCAGTGCCCGGTCAGCTGAGCTCCACTTCTTGGTGGACTCAAACGCCAGCAAGGCATCCCTTTCTGCAGGCTCCAGTGTCCAGAGGAGCACAACTCTCTGTTAACAATCCATGACCACAAGTTAACATTTGGAATAATTTAGGCATTTGGATATTCTAACAAAAATCAGATTTTTAGATTTTTCGCAGATTATCTCCATTCACTGTTTAGGTTCAAAGTCCTAAATGCAAAATAGCAATCCCAAAAGAATCCGTATCCTATCCAAGGCGAGAAATTACTTGGACCAGGTAAGATACAATTTTAATCTTATATCAAAATAATAGGGCTAAAAAAAATTTAGTGTAAAATTGATTCTAATGCAAATCATGATGTAGGATGAATGCTACTGAAAAATCTTAACCACCCACTAACTTAATGAAGAGTGGAACTAATTTTTTTTTTAATGTAAAGCAGATTTTAGTGCACATTAAGCGAGTAGGGTGAGTGTAGTTTAGAAAAGATTTTAACCATCCACTAATTTAATACAAGATGGAGATGCACCTTGAACGGTCTAAGATATATCCTGCCTTGGATAGGATCCAAATCCCAATACAACTATGTGCACAGAAGATATGATTAATTGAAATTCCTAAGTAGAAAAGAAATTTTAATTTTCATTAGTATAAGAGACTTCCATATTCTCTTGAATATAAGAGATTTCACGATTCTAAGAGATTTCCTAAAGAGTGAATTACATTTTCATAACACACAAAATTGATGGTTTGTCAACCAAAATCACCCAGTCTGATGAAAACAACTGTGTTAGAGATTGAATTCCAAACAAAACAAGCAGCAAGCTTTATGAAAATAATTGTTCTTTGTTAACAAATTACTGCATCAAAGATGCGCTAAAAAATTGAAGCCACTATATTAGAGCCTAAATTAGAAGTAAACAAGGAACACATTTTTTTAAACAGTCATTTTCCCTTAATCCAATCAGATCACTTCCTTTAATTGAATTTTCTTTTTAATTCTTTGCCATTAACTAGATAATGATGGCAACAAGTTTATTTTAACTCGTAATTAAAACCTAAAATTCAGATTTTTTTTTTTTTTATATAAAAAAATGACATGAAAAGAAAATTTCTTGTTGTATTTGTTTAATTTCTCAATAAGCCCAAAATTCTTGGTAATTTATATAATCACAACCAATTCTATCCGATGTTACAGAAAAGAATCAAACAGACTGAATCTTTGTAAATTTCAAGTCTTTGTTTATTAAAATAAGATTTTCGAGGGTTATATAAAAATACAGCAATCTAATAATTTCATTATGAATTGATCAAACGGGGGTTAGAAAAGTAATTCTCAGCATTTTCCAGATCTTGAAAAAGCAGAGAGAGAGAGAGAGAGAGCCTCGAAGTCATGAGTGAGCTCTTTGTCGAGCGCCTTGAGGAGGTCCTCGCCGAACGCGTCGGCGTACGCCTGCCGTATCTGCTTACGCTGCGCCGCGTTCCGGTGGGCCAGGATCGAGATGATCAGCCCCTCATTCGTCCCCCAACCTACCAAAAAATAAATAAATTAAAACAAAAAAAAATTAACATCAGACCAAATTTTAATCAATTCTTATGACATCGGATCCTGACCTGCGAAAGCTTCGCGGAGCTGTTCGGCGTCCTCGAGTGGGAACGGCACCAAACTGGGGACTGAGAGCGTCGCCATTGCTTTGTTCCGCGAGAGATTGAGAACGCGATCTAAATTCTAGAGAGAGCGGCGAGAGAGAGGATGGCGATGGCCTAGCTTTAAAAGGACGAGGACGAGCAAAAAGGACAACGAGCGGAATTATGTACATGCACCCAGAACTCGGAACCCATATGTTGGGCCCAGGAGTAATGGGTGAGAGCAATGGGGTTTGAGGGCCCACTAGGATGGTGGGTTTGATTGGTTTCAGACGGGTTGTTGTTTACAATTTTATGTCCCCCGCCCGCACCGTTAAATATGGAAAATTATAAATGCACGCCCATTTTTAGTAGGGTGCACCCAGTCTGGAGTGAGGATTTACTTGGCAGATGTCATGAATTAATATGGGGGTTTTTACATGTCTGTAACTTAAATCTTTAAAAATTAAAATTTATTCCTTCAAATCTTCGTATCTATAATTTAGTCTCCAAGTCCTTTAAGTTACGATAATTTAGTCCCCAATTATATTTTTGATTCGAATTTCTTGTTATATCTCTGAGTTACTTCCCTTTAATCCTCTCTTCCCTCTTCTTCCTCTCTTCTTCTTATTATTGGATTTTCCTCTCCATTCTTCTCCTATCTTTCTTCCCTCTTCTTATTGGGTTCTCCTGAGTTACTTCACTTTAGAGATTAATTGAGAGCGGAGAGAGAAGAAGAATGAAAAGGGGAACCCAATAAGAAAATGAAGAGAGGAAGAAGAGGACATGGATAACTAACGGGAATTTCAATTTAAAAATATGGCTAGGAAACTAAATTGTGATAACTTAAAAAATTTGGGGATAAAATATAAATATGAATATTTAGGAGACTAAATTCTAATTTTTAAAGATTTAAGGGATAGATATGTAAAAACCCTATTAATATTATCCACAGGCAAGGATTCGAGACAGAAGGCTTTGACCATCGTAGGAAAAATTTCCAATTAAACTTTAATCGATTTCGATTGTTGTTAATTAAAATTGTCGGAATCGACACTGAGTTCGTTCGTTTTTGAATGTTTAGTTCAGAAATCAGAGTTTTTGCCGAAAAAAATTTTCGACCAAATCTAAACCGATTTCGATCGGAATCTACAGTCATATTCACCCCTAGCCAGAGTCGACAAAAATGGTATGGAACCGACCCAATCTAAGCTTTCTGTCTCATTCAATGATGACATTTCGCTTTTATTTTTGTTTTTTTGGGCTAACACAGCGTAGAGAAAACTCATTTTCATATTCAGCTATGCTTTAAGATTATTTTATTAATCATTTTTTATTACCCAAAAAAGAAGCAGATAATTGCTGGTATAGATTTCAAAAGAGATTAACATTGATTGCTTAATTTGCTATTATTTTAAGCGTTTAAAAAAATATTTTATTTAGTCCAGCAAATCAACACCTCATTTTTTTAAGACAATTTGTGAGTGCCCCCTCTTTCTCATAATACAATTTTCATAACTAAAGATTGAAAATTTAGAGAGCTGGAATTGTGAAACAGAGGATTTAGGTAGGGATGAGCATTAAAATTTTTAGAAAATAAAGAAATTATTACTCTGTGTGGGAGGGATTACTGTAGGTGAGCTACCAGCTCAGGAAAAGTTACGTGAAATAGCGGTTATTCAATTTTTTTTTTTTTACAATTACTATATCTATCTCCTTAACTTTTTTCAAATTAAATTTCATAAATTTTGGAACTCATTTATCATTTTACAAAGTATATACAAAATATTTTATTCATTGAAAATAATTAATTTTGTGTTAACTTGATTGATGATCAAATCAAAACTAAAACCCAAAAAATTGGGTATGAGAGAATTCTACGGGATCGAGATCATAATCCACAGGAAAAATTTAAAAAAACATTTATTAAAAATAATAAAAATAAACAATCAGATAACGTACAGAATCTATCAGTTCATATATATATATATATATATATATATATATATATATATATATATATATGTGGGGTCCATCGTCTCTGCAGCTATGAGTACGACCCGACCATGGACAATTACACAGCCAGCGTCACCACAAACAGTCCATTCTGCCCCCCCAAAAGTCAAATCACATTGAATTCTGATTGGGTTCACGCGTGTCAAACAGAAACAGCCCCATAGGGGAGTTTCTAAAGGAGCACACCATTTTTGCCAGTAAGTCGAGTTTTTTCAGTTAGCCTACCCTCTCTTTTGAAAAGAGTGGATTTTTCTTAATGAGCACACAAAAAATAACCAAATTCCCCAACTCTTCCTCTCTAAATTTTTCTCTTATCTTCTCTAGTACCGCCCACTGCAAACCTTCCTCCCAACACAGAGCTCTCTAGGTATCGCCGACGCTGCTCGAGATCCATTCCAGTCGCCCGCCGTCGTCACTGTTGCAGGTTGAAGGAGAGAAAGAGAAGTTGAGATTAAAGGAAAGGGTAAAATGGTCCAAAATTTTCAAGGACAATTTTGTTATAAACGAAAAGTTTTAAAGTAGGATCACTATGAAAAAATGATGCGTCTTTAGAAGAATTACTTCTCAATTCCAAACCGTGGGTCCGGCCCGACTACGATGGTCATCCGACAATTTAACTAATTAGGGATGCAGTAGGTAAACAACTACTATGTCCATCGTATCTTTCATAACTAATTGCCACTTAAACTTAACTTTTGCATTGCAGGACTTCAAAATTTTGTTTTCATTCACGTCTTGTCTTATCTTGACTACGCCATACGTGCAGCCAGCTGCCAGCCTTGCTTGCATCCGCATGGAAATAAAAATATATAAAACCATACTGTGGGCTAGCACTAAATCAATGAAAAAGAAATAAAAGGAGAGAAGAAAAAACCATGGTACATGAAATGACGTGTCTTTGCCTTGATATTTACTAGATGACGAATTGCCGCGTACAGATCATATCAGGATAAGATTTGGGCAGATGACTCTTCCTCAGCGTGCACGCGGATTCATCCACCCTGTCCGCGTGGCTACGCACATTCATCCCCCGTGTTCACGTGGTTCCAGAATTGGTCGGGCTGTTGGCGGGACCCCGACCCAGAGCTGGAGCCCGAGCCGGACGGCCCAGGACCGAGTGAGGGGCAGCCATGAGCCAGCCAAAAGAAAGGTTTTTATTAAAAAGAAATTAAAGGAAGAAATAAATTTAGAAAAGAAAAAAATTTAGAAAAATTTGAATAAAATCGAAAAAACTAAACACATACTAAATTCTTGAAAGGAAAAGTATAATATTATTGATTTTCGAGACGGTTAGAAAGAATTCATATAATTTAAGAATCACAATAATATAGATATATCCTGACTAAGTTGCATATATCCATCTATTTTCAATTATTTGCAATTCTTTTTGCAAATAAAAATACAATAAAAAGGGCAATCTAGTACACGAGGCTCTCTCATTGCAGGGTGTAACGCTCCCGTTTTTTAGTTATTTTTCAAAATAAATAACGCTACTTAAAATTTTACTAAACTAAAACCGTAACCACTATCACATTCAGATTGATAAATAATAATATGTCTTAAACTTATACACACATTGACTTACAACAATAGCACGTTGCTCTGGATATGAAAAAAAAAATTTGAAAGAATAAAAGAGTAAAGTAGTCCCCAGACAAAAAAAAAATGTAACATACATGTATAGAGGATATCCAGATAATACACCGCTTACTGCTCAGTCTGCTCAAAGAAGTATAGATCATTAATTGGAGTTGGTTCTCCGCTCATGTTTTTCTAAATCTGGGTTTAGAACCCAGGAGATTAAACTCAACTAGTAACACAGAAAAAGAAGAAGATATACTATAATAGTACTTAGAATAGCTAATCATGAACATGCTATGCTAGTGTCGATCATAAGAATATAAATCAAGAATAACATAAATAAATTTGGAGTCACAATTAAATATGAGGTCATATATTGTATATCATAAACTAGAAAAACTATAATGAGTAAAATATTTGAAACCACTATTGACGGATAAAATGCAAGTTATTACCCGTGTCACGTAAGTGT
>JAYEPQ010000005.1:31636109-31826109 GCA_036321105.1 Dracaena cambodiana
AAACTTCTAGAATCCATATCTTTTCGTATCAGCTCTATCCATATTTTCTTCGGTTTTTCATTCGTTCTTTTAACTTGTCCTACATTGATAAACTCCTCTCATCGAACTGGTGCATTTGTAGGCCTAAGTTGTATATGACCAAACCATCGTAAGCGATTTTCTCGCATCTTCTCATCGATGGGAGCTACACTTATTTTAGCACGAATATCTTCATTTCTCACTTTATCTCTCCTACTGTTACCGTATATCCAGCGGAGCATGCGCATCTCTATTGCACTTATCTTCTGTGAATGGGTGTAGTAGAGATGCACATGCTCTGCTGGATATGCGGCAACAGTAGGAGAGATAAAGTGAGAAATGAAGATATTCGTACTAAAATAGGTGCAGCTCCCAGCGAGATAAAGTGAGAAATGAAGATATTCGCATATCCAGCAGAGCATGCGCATCTCTGCTATACTTATGGTCAACATCATGTAGAACTTTTTTAGCTTTTGCATTATTTTTTTTTTTAACAAATTTGTTTATAAATTTTAATCCTATTAGTAGAACTAGAAATAAATATAACAACATTCCTATTTTTTGTATAATCATTTTAATATCATCAAAAACTCTTTACGGAATTAGATTTAAAATATGAAAAATATACATCTAATATGAAAAAAAAAAAAACATCCAAACCATTGCAAAGTAATAGTAAAAGTACCTCACATATGACCTGCAATTATATTATTATTGCTACTATTTGAAAGAGTAAAAATCGTTTTAAAAAAAATTTAAATCGTGCAAATTCAACCACCAACAACAACAACAACTAAGCCTTTTATCCCAAGTATTTGGGGTAGGCTTCATGTCATAATATGTGACAATGTTTTATGCTAGCTGTCATTGTCCTATCGCAACCCTCTTTTTTTATCCTGATTTGGGACAGGCAGTGCATAATACTGGCAGAGTAGTGCAAATTCAACCCAACGTGGGATATTTTAAATCGCTATGTACATCATCAAATGAAATAAAAGTAATAACTCTCTTTTAGATTTCCCAATAATATGCTATAACACATAAATAATCTATTCTTTGCTAGAAGTCTAAGTATCTGAAGTTGAAGAAATTCGAAAGGTAAGACTTGCAAAATAAGTAATTGATTTTTATTTGTTCTCATTATAATACTTATATCATACAGACAAGTTTGGCAAGAAAAATATTAACAAAAAAAAAAAAAAATACATTTCTAATAATTTCTTCAAAATTATTTTTCTAAATATAATATACATTACAATTGCATTTCTAGCTTTAACTAAATTAGAAGAAGATGACCCAAGATTTTAGAAAAATGACATGGTGAATGTCAATTTGGTTTTTTTATCCTTTCCTGTGGATTTTCATATATTGGTTCAAGTGGATAGTCCCAATTTTATGACTAGTGGAAAATTCTATTTGCACACAGCATTTTACTCTTGACGTATGGTTTTGAAACTTATAAATAATTACAAGTTTGTCATTATTTTTTTGGACTAAATTACTCTTATAAATCCCAAACTAAGACTTCTTAGAATTTGGAATTACGACTCATCGTTTTCCTTCTTTATTTTCTCTTTAAAATTCTAAATAATTTTTTTTGGTATTTAATAAAAACACATCTCCAACAAAATTATCGATTTAATTTCTTGACCCCTTAAAACTTTTTACATTAACGTTCCTGAAAAGATTAGAAGAATTTTAAATTATTTGATTTCACATTGACAAATGAAATTTGAGTTTAGAGTATGAGTTTTTTTATGCAAATGAAAAATTTTAACATGCAATTGGTGTCAGATGGCAAATCAATGGTACGATTTAAAATATTTTTTAGGTTTTATGCGTATTTGTTTAAAATTTATCGTTAATTAGCTTTCTTTTATGGGGGAGACTTCGCTTGCTGGTCCGGTATTAATACCTGATCAGCACGTTTCTTGGTTGGGTGTTAATATCCGACCAAAATATTTTTTGCTCTTAAACTAATATTTGACTCAAATAAAAATGGATAAAAATGGGATCGGACGGGTGAGGAGTTAGAGAAAAAGAGGAGGGGTATTTTTGAAAAATATTTGGACGCAAAGTTTAAAATGGTAGTATTTCAAAATAGGAGTTTGGTATAAATAGTAAATAGGACACCAAGAGTAAAATGCTATGTGCAAATAGAATTTCCCATGACTAGTGTTAAATTCTTTCTTGCAGAGTGGACATTTTCGCCCTGCGATTGATTACATTTTTTGCATTATTATTTTTTTTTAATTTCTAACTTCTACATAAATCCAAACTTTAGATTAAGGTTTTTTTAGAAGTAGGACAATTTATATCTTTCTTAGCTGAAGCAACTTTTGAAAAATTGAAATTTGAAAATTTTCTCCTTGTCAATCTCAGTCTAGAGTCTTCGGAGGAAGTAGTAATAGCAGTAATACATTCAGTACTAAATAATTTTAAACATGGAAAAAGAATACCAAGTATGAAAACTTGTTTTGGCAAGGAAAACTGAACATTGGATTGATTGCTAGAGTTAGACTAGAAAACCACAGCTGAGCGAAACTGACGGTCCTCTTATTATTTCCCGTTGGGACTAAAAATTCAAAATTAGAGGAGGAAGGGGGGAAAATGAAATAAATCACGACGAAAGAAATCGCGACTTAAATGTAAAACCAGAGGATGATGGGTTAAAAATTAAAAAAAAAGAGGAGGAAGGGGGAAAATGAAATAAATGACGACTTAAATGTAAAACCAGAGGATGAAACCAGAGGATGATGGGTTAAAAATTAAAAAATAGAGGAGGAAGGGGGAAAATGAAATAAATGACGACTTAAATGTAAAACCAGAGGATGATGGGTTAAAAAGGCAAAAATATAGGTGGAAGGGGGGAAAACGAAAGAAATCCCGACTCCGCTGGGGATCGAACCCAGAATCTCTGGTTCCGTAGACCAGCGCCTTATCCATTGGGCCACGGAGTCCTTTCTGTGACAAGGACTATTATTAACTTACTTATAAGGAATAATAATTTTGCAATGCCACTTTCTTTCTCTGTAGGTGATCTACTAAAATTTTGTTGGTATTTTTCGATTCGAATAAAAAAATAAGTATATTCTTGTTTCAAAGTGTTATTTTCTTTTCTTTTATATATTATGAATGCATACATTAAAATGTATAAGTTTTAAATTGGATAGGTCTAAAACAGAGTGTATGAAGTGTAAATTTACTAAACAACGGGCCCTAAATTATAATGCTATAACAATGAACGAGTAAAAAATACAAATGAGTAGTCAGTTTACATATTTGGATTCTGTTATTCAGAATAATGTCGAAATCGATAGTAATGTCAACCATAGATACAAACTGGCTAGTTGAAATTGAGGAGCATAATGGAAGTTTTATGTGACATAACATTCTGTTAAGGCTGAAAGAAATTTTTTTATAGAACTGCTATTAGACTAGTTTTATTATATGGCACGAAATGCTGGACTATAAAGAAATGTTATTCATATAAATTAAGTGTAACAGAGATGCGCATGTTTCGTTGGATATACGACAATACTAGGAGAGATAAAGATAAGAAATGAAAATATTCGTTCTAAGTTAAATATAGCCCCAAGAAGATATGAGAAAATCGCTTATGATGGTTTAGTCATGTGCAACGTAGACTTACAAATGCACCAGTTCGACTATGGGAACTTATCAACGTAAGACAAGCAAAAAGAGCAAAGGGAAGACTGAAGAAAATATAGATGGAGGCGATACGAAAATATATAAATTCTAAATGTTTAATTGAGGAGATATTACTTAATAGGAATGAACGAAGAAGGATTATCAACGTGATCGATCGGTGTGATTCTCTTTTGATTCATATAGCATACCCCAAATAGTTGGAATAAAAGGCTTAGTTGTTATTGTATATATGTACATATATTGATTATATTTTCTTATGATCAAATAAAGTCATGTAAAATCAAGATCGAAAATAACATACATAATAATTATTCATAACTAAGCAAGCTAATACATGTATATACACAACTGCATGTAGAGTGACTGGGTTCTTGGGTTAGGATCCAATCTAAATTACCTTTTGCTGGATCAAACAAAATCAATGAATACTCCTACTACTATCTTCTGTCTTCATCGTATAAAATATATATTAGATAATGTAGAAAATAAAGTACTAGAAAAAAAAAAGTAAAGAAAGAAAAATAAACTCTTAAATTATTTTACATTCACAAGCTTTCTCCATTGGAAACCACGAGAAGTACCGAGGAAAAATAGAGGTACGATATAACAAATCAACAACAACAATAACAACTTACTTTCGATATACTGTACATCTAGGCAAAATAAATTTCGAAAAAAGAAGTGAGGGTATATGGTTTGAAGACCCTGAGGCCTAAAAGATGACATACTATTCTGGTTATGTTCATTAAAAGAATGAAAAGAATGAACAATACCCAAATAAAAGAAAATATGAATTCTATATATAAAGTTCACGGTTTGGATCCACCTTTTGTGCCCTTGAAACATAAGTTTGGATCCTAGGTGGTCGACATGCCAAATTAAGTTGTTTGGAACTAGGTAACAGATAAGATAACGTTATTCCTATGTGTCATACAAGTGCCATGCATATACTGATCATAGTCTCACACACATGACACAAAACCATATCGTACTACCAGGTACTTCTAAATCACATCTCGTTATGCAAGGTAGCAATAGAAATACCAGAACAAGGGTATTGATCAATTCACACAGTGGCTCAATACCACTCGTGCCGCTGCAGTAAAATAAAAAGAAGCACTATTCATGATAATATTTTCTCATAAGATACAATTTTTTATCTATTAAGTAATTGTTTTTTCCCGCGTCAAAAATATATGATACATATGATTTATTTGGATGTAGTGTCATATTCATGTCCTGAACTTGCATATGCTAAGTAGAAATCTAAAATCAATTATCATGTTAGTATGGACCACGTACAAAATTTCTATAAATCATGTAATTACACATACCGTGTCACCATGTCCTATATATTATGTCCAACATCTACCATGTTTGTACCTAGTCATGTCATGCCTCAATAATCAAATGTCATGCATCATATGTAAACATTTCATGCAATAATTCCAAAAAAATAACAATGTATATATTAATTATCAATTCGCCTAGAAGAGTAGAATTGTTCCTGGATTAGTAGAGTTGGTTTTGGAAGAGTAAAGTTGGTCTTGGATGAGTAGTGTTGGAAGAATTGGCCAAGAAGACTATAATAGACTTGGAAGAGTAGAGTAGACTTGGTTGGGAAGAGTAATTTATGATGAAAGAGTAGACTTAGTTAGAAGAATAGACTTGGTAAGTGGAGTAAATTTGGCTGGAAAGAGTAGACTTGGCGAGTAGAGTAGACTTGGAGAGTTGTGTAAACTTGGCTAGAAAGATTAGACTTAACGAGTAGTGTAAATTTAGTTGGAAAGAGCAGACTTAACCGGAAAGAGTAGACTCAGCGAGTAGAGAAGATATGGCTAGAAAAGAAAATTTGGCGAGTAGAGTAACTTGACAAATAGAGTTAAGTTAGTAGATCAAAGCGGTAGAAATGTTCAAATCGCCAGGTGCAGATTTATAGACTTTAAGTGTGACTTTGAAGGAGTTAGAGTTAGAATTGAAAAGTGTAAAATATTATAGTTGTAGAAAATTAAATTATTTTTTAACAAGATCAAAATCAGCTCGCTTAGATTTGCGAATCAAAAGATATGAGCAAAATACTGACACAGTATGTGGATGACAGCAAAAATACTGGCATAGTATATGGATGACAGCACAGTGGTAGCTATGATGTCAATGACTTTGACTCAGGTTTGATAGGGTTAAAGTCAAGATTAGAAACAATAATACAACTGAAAGTTAAAATTATACAGGTCTGAGTTTTCTTTCTGCATAAATTTTTACACACATATATATAAAGATTAAGTGAAAATTTTTAAACCAGAGTTGTAAAAGACTAGACAGAGAGAAGAAATTATGATAATTACACATATTTTATCTTAGAACGATGAGGAGAATCCATTTCTTTAAATGTAATTTCAATAAACTAAAACAATTGATTCTTTTTTAACTGTATTATTTGGACCTTTTATTTAAAACTGTAATAAGGATTTTATTTCCTTAGGACTCCTCTTATCCATCATTTTGGATTATTCTTTATTTAGAACAGGTTATTCTTTTTACTTCATGTGTTTATTTCCTTGAATATATATGTAGAGTGATATGGCACTAGTATTTGAATGGATTCTAGTGTAATTATAGGTTTGGTATATTCATTTGAATACATCACCAAATACAATACCTTAGAATGCAGGGTGATAAAGGGGGAGAGAGAGAGGTAGCAAGTTAGGGGGAGGCTTTTGCCCACTCGTCGTTCCCTAGGTAGTTGTGGCGTGGTAATTAATTATAATTGCCCTCGCTACGGGCTAAGGGATGAATCCCTGTCATATCTTACCCTTATGTGTCCCTTGCTTTGTTGAAATCTAAAGTCAAGTTGCCAATATCTTGGGAGGGGTCGAAAGATTGGATGCTAACTCTCTTGGATAGGCAATGGTGCAGTCCTACTGAAAAAGTGCTTGTTCAAATGGGGCTTGTATACAAAACTTGAGAGATATGTAGATGTTACGCTCCCTAAGGACAAAGAGGTTCTTCTATGAGGGTTACGTGGTGTTCAGTGGTTAAAAACTGTTCAAGAATGATCTCTCTTAATGTCATCTCTTTTTGAGCTTTAGAATCAATACGGATTGTCGGGCCTAGTCCCTGATATGCGAGTTACCAGGTGCTTGTCATGGGACCTTCCACCTAATGACTAGTTCAAAACTAATTTGATGCTCTATGCAGGATAGTAAGCCAAGGGCAAATTTAGTTGTGCGGAATGATAAGAATGCTTTTGTTAGGATAGGAACTATCCTTATTGTCTTGAAATTGGTACTAGACTCGGAGACTTAAGGTTTATGGAAGGCTATAGTATGGACATCTAAACTTATTCTGCGGTATCAGATTGTATTGGAGGGGATGCTAGGGGTGTCATTACCTTGTTAATAAAGGGTAACAATAATAAGAGTCACTAATTATTAAGGGTTACCTGGTTGATATATTGTAGATTTTTCCAAATTCGACTCCATTATACTTAGAGGAAGGGTAATATATTTTACTGCTAGTGAAGTATGAATTTGGACTCGAAAAAAATTTGGTAGGAGTTTTTTTCCATACAGACTTACTGAACTTGCAACGAGAGATGCTTTTGGAGTGAGGTATGGGATATTGTTGTATGCCCGAAAATTGAACCTTTGATTCCATTGAAAAATTGATGAATTACAATAGGAATTTAGATTACAAAAATTCCAAGGAATTACAAAAACGGGAATATTGGTGGATTCCCTTTTTTAAGTGGGTACGGGTGGCGGTGGAGTCTTGTTGCTGCCTCCGTTGACTATCCAACTTGGAAGGGGATCTGTGAAGAAAATCTGCTCCTTCTGATCTCTCTCAACCTTCTGATAAGAATCGCTCTGCCGGCTCCAAAGAAAAGTCCTCCCCTTCTCTCAAGTCCAATCCTGTATTTTATAGACTGAGAGATCTTCAAATCCGGATTGATTCGCTCCTGAAAAATCGGATCACGGAATATCAGGAAAATAAAATAGGAAATAAAACAACGGAAAATAACGAAAAACAACCCGCGGGATCGCCCCCGCGGGTTGCAACCCGCGGGCGCACCCGTGGGGGTTCCCGCGGGATACAACCCGTGGGTGTGCCCACTTAGCAAATTTCATTTTTTTTTGTGTGTACATAACCCCCTCCAAAGTTTTTGGGATTCTTTAATTTATTTGTAATGAATTTCAAAATACTTTGGATTTTTTCTTTTTAAGTGGGATTGTTTATTATTTGGATCTTAATTTGGGTAGGAATTAGCATTAGAATAGGAAAAGGATTTTAAATAAATATCCAACTCCTGTTTGGACTCTAATCAAACTCTGATTCTGATCAGAACTTTGATTCCTTTCCCTATTTGAACTCCTGCTAATTCACTATAAATACCCATAGATCTCCAACTCTTTTTCTCATAATCAGAAAAATCTCTCGTTCTTTTATTTTGTACGATTACTTTCTCCTTTTTCATGGCTTCCGTAGGCACTTCACAACCACAGGACCTAAATGCTGAAGATCGATCAGTGGGCGTTATTGCCGATGAGGATCGACACGCAGGCGTCACCGCCGCTGTTGATCTTTCTTCCCTGATATCAGCTAAACAAACGGTCATCCGTTTACTTTAAAATCGCTTTTGCGGTTATTACGAAAGAGATTTCGTTATGATGTAAATATAACACGCGAAAGAGATTTCGTTATGATGTAAATATAACACGTTTATGTAGAACCATGCATAACTACGGAAGGGTAATCACAGGGATCACTTCACATTTGGCCCGAGGGTGGCACTAGGGTATCCACGCACAGATATCCACTCCGGGATGGTACTCTGTGAGTGCTCACCCGCAGGTGGCACTCCGCGGGTGTCCACCCGCGGGTGGCACTCGGCGGTTGCCCACCCGCAGGTGGCACTCCGCGGGTGTCCACCCGCGGGTGGCACTCGACGGGTGCCCACCCGCGGGTGGCACTCGGCGGGTGCCCGCCCGCCGGCGGCACTCCGGGGTGCCTTCCCTAAATTTTTTTTTTTAACATTAATAATTTTTTTTTTATACAGTTCCGTATTCAACGGATCCTTTATCCAGGAATCATTACTTTGGATTTTCAGGCGGTCTGAATAATCAATCTCACTTTGGATTCGACGGTCACATCCCTTTGGTTGAGGACTGGAGCAGTGCGGATCGACAACAGAAAATTATTAGCTGCAACCCACTCACAGCTCGTGAATTAATCACGGATTCCGTCTTTGAAGGCGCCACTGGACAGATTTTGAAGAAACCGCAATTTCTTTTTGGGGATGGTGTCAACCACCGAGACGAAGATTTATGGGACAGCATCAAGTGGTTGAGCAATGTTGGAGGTCGCAATATGTTTATCCCGGATCTGGAGCGCAGCTATTCCTTATCTTATCTGCAGCGGATTTCATATCCCCGCATGATGTCTTGGCCAATTACCCGTAGCAGTCATGGCGTTGCGACCGGGAGATTTAACAGAAACGGCCCATTTGTCGACGGCCCGGCAAAGTATGTTACAGGTCTGTTGCCCAGTAGATTCAGCAAGGACTTACCTGTTGGAGAGCACTCGAAACGAGCAGACACCTTTATGAATCAATTTTCGGATGCCCATGGTCAATTCCCAGCTCATGATTTCCGCACTCCTGGATGGATTCACTCCACTTCGCGATCATGGTGGTCTCGGATGACCCATTTCATTCTGGAAAATTTCAAGACACGTTTAGAGAAACTTGGCCTCTATCGTGCGGTGCGCAACGTGCAATTTGGAATTCCACATAGTTCTCCTCACTTTTTCTGCATACTGGAGATGTATAATCCGGAGACCAATACCTTCTTCACCCCTGTTGGAGAATTGGGGTTTGCACTTCACGAAATGCATGAGATTTCAGCATTATCCATAGGCGAAACCCCTTACGAGGAGTATGTTCCGAATACGAAGGAATTGCTTCGTCTCAAGGCTGTTCCTAATGCATACTCAACTTATTGGGAGTTGATGTGTCATTACAACATTTGTGCTGATATCTCCAGGTCACGAAATCAAGGGGCGCGCCAGGCCCGAAATCAAGGGGTGCGCCATAAGGTATGGGCAGAGTATCTATTCCAGAATCTGGAAAGATATGAGCGCGGTATCCAAGTACGGGTTGCTTGCGATATGGACACTGTCAATGAGAGGATTGACACCTACTTTGCAACTACATACACTGCAGAATCTAATGAAGACGGGTTCAAAGCTCAGACTGTTTTCGAAAGTTATCACTACCAAGCAGTTTCCCCCATATCAGACAATGCTGTTTTCGCCGGATATCTTATGTTGTGGTTGAAGCGATGTGTAGTGCCTACTTCGTGCCGCGAAACTGTTACTGTTAATGTTATTTACCCTGCAGTCCTGTTAGCGTTTGGCCAGCCTCTGGGGTTATTGCCAGCTATGGTTTGCAGTTTGCAACGTGGCTTGAGGGACATAATTGCCCAATTTTGCAAAGTCCAACAGGCGGAAGATAAGGGTGGTAACACTATCTTCAAAACGCCTAATCCACGCATCGACCTGCCATTCACTTATCTGATGGCTTGGTTCGTATTGCACTGTCCAGAATTGATGACTTCTCCTTCAGGACTTGTTGATCATGCTACTCCTCATGTACAGCGTTTCGAAAATTGCTCATGGAATGGGAGATACATGGCTAAGATTCGGCAACTCCTTGGGCGACACCAAAATTACCATATTTACCGTTGTTTCCCAAAATTTCTTGGAGGAAGTTATAGTAGCCAACTTGAAGATAGTTCTGGAAATGATGGCTATACAACTTTGTCATCGGGTTGCTTCTGGTGGCTTATTAGCATCCGGCCAAGTCATCTGGTTTTTCGACAAGGTCGAATTTGCTTTATGAAGCCCTATACACCCAGTCGCTTCGCACGTCAGTTCGGATATGATCAACTATATGTTGCAATCCAAACTCTTATCTCTGTCGTGAGGGAAATCTTCTCGAGGGTGCGCGAGGATGGTACCATTTTGCGGCCGGAGGTACAAAGGCATCTTTTATTCTTCCAAGCCAGTCGCCCTCCCTTTTTGCGTCAATGGGATTCTGCAATTGGTATCATCTTGCAGATATTATCCCTGGTGACTACCAGATTAATCATTCCTTTTTAAGGCATATTGAGGCATCGCATAGATCCTCGAAAAGAGGCTTGGCGCGTGAATCCCAATCCATAGGCGTTTCTCTTAGTCCTGATAGCAATGATGGCGATGGACAAGATGATACTTCTACCCCAGCTTCTCCTCATGGAGGTAGGTCCGCGTCGAAGCGTTCAAATCCCAGAGGAGTCAAAGTTCCTCAAAAGAAGAAGAAATTTCAGGCTCGGGTTGATAATTCGGTTGTAGGACGAACTGTTAGTCGTTTCGGTCTGCCGATCACGACTCATCTGGATCCACCAACCACGAGTCATTCAGATCTACCAACTGCGACATCTGTAGTTCCGTCAATCGTTTCATCCAGGAATGATTTTCCTGTTACCACTTCGATGTTTGCATCAGGACACTTGTCCTCTACAACTTTTCCGGTCTTTCCCACTGTCGCACCCATACCGACTTCTTCTAGTGAGATTGCCAGGACGTATGGTTTTGCCGCTTTCTCCACTCTTAAGGCACCTACTACCGTAAATCCAGTCCCTAAAGTCGCAAATTTTGGCAAGAGTGATCCAACTATCCGGGATAGAGGAACTGTGGAGCCGACGGGTACTGCATTGGACGAAAGTGCACCAGATGTCTTTTTGTCATCTCCCGGTGAAGCCGCCTTGCCTAGCCCAGCGCTAAGACTTGTCTCTTCTGGTGAGCGTTTTTTTTTTTTTTAACACATATTTGCTTGTATTTCAGGTGGCGAAGGTTCAACGACCTACGCCTCCCCGACCGCCAGATCAGACTCTTTGGATCTTGTTGACTATTCTGGTGTAAGTGGGGATATTTGTGACCTTGACGATCTAGGTTCTGATGGAGAGTTCGATAGTGACTACTTCTATCAACCCAGCATGGACAAAGCCTCTCACTTCCCTTTGGAGGTCTCAGAGGGAGATAGACCTGAGAGATCTGGTTCTATTTCCATAGCCGCCACCAATGCAACCTTTCCACCAGGTATTTGCATACTATTTTTTTTTATTTTTGCATAAATCTTTTTGATGATAATACACGACCGCTTTATTTTAAACAGACGCAGGTGATGCTAGCGCACCTTCCATGTCTTCTGCAGAGGCTCTAGTAATATCTGTGAACATAGAAAGCCTTCTTTTGCCGACATGCATGGTTTCATCACATTCTGACGCCATGGAACCAACGTGCGGCGCATTAGCCATGCCGCTAACACTAGCGGCCTCGACAGCAGAGGTGATGACTACTCCAGCGCGAGTTGCGACCAATTTATTAGAAGCGGCGGCAACTCCATTGTTAGAATCTCATACATCATCAGTATTCCCTACGGTCGCTCCATCATCCATACATCCTCTACCTATAACCTCAACAGATTCGAAGCAGAATTCGGCCTCCAGTTTTAGTGAAAGAATCATCAGTCGCAATGTCGAATTCTTTCTTGAAATTTTTTATGGATGCATTGAGGAGATTCTCAACGGAGAGGATTCTCTTGAGAAGGTTCATCCTCTCATGGTGAGTCACCTAGACCATATCACGAGGATTGGAGGACCGTAGCGAGCAGCTCTTTATAGGGCTCGATGGGACGAGTTGGAGGTCCAATTGTCATTACTCAACAGTTTGCGCCAGGCCGATCTTGCCGAGATGGCAAACCAAGAAGTGGCTCGCTTACGAGCCCAAAACTTGGCTCTTCACGCCGAATTTCAGCAGAACATAAAACGCCAGGCCCAACTCGTAGCGGGACTCCGAGGTTCTTCAGAGAAGTTGACTTGGGACCTGACCCAGATGGAGGATGGTATTGAACACCGCCGTAGCTCCATAGACCACGAGCGGGAGATCATAGCCAAGTCTCAAGCCTCAATTATTAATCTTGAACTTGAAATTCAAAATATTTCTGGCAGAGCATCTGAGATCTCGCGACAAAAGGAACAAACCGAACATGACATCGCTGTCGGCATCAGGGAGTTAGAAGAACTCCAAACTCAGGTTGCACAACAACCTCTCATGGATGAAATGGACTTGCAGAGGAGAGCTTTAGAGACAACGAGAGAGAGTCTCCACCGACGGCTGCAGGAAGTGGAAGATGCTTTGAAAGCTTTATCTCACAAGTAATTGTTACTATTATTATATATATATATATATTATTTTTATTTATTTATTTATTTTTTTATTGAAATAATACAGAAAGAAAGACTTCGCTATGTGCTGCTGTATTATCATTATTACTATCTTTATCTTTTCTTTTATCTCTCTTTTTTTTTTTTACACTTTCATGGATAATAACTCAGACTATTCAGAGGTTCAGGACTTGATAGTGAGAGTTTTCAGATAAATTTAATCCTAAATGTTCAGCGACATATAGTGCGACCAATTAGGATTTACGAACATAGGCAGATGTATAATATTAACGTGCCTAAAGACAAAATGTAAAGCAGAGGTAGGATGTTAACGTGCTTATAGGATGACAAGCAGAGGTATAATGTTGACGTGCTTATAGAATAACAAACAGAGGTATAATATTAACGTGCTTGTAGAATTCTAACCGTTCAGTGACATCTAGTATGACGAGTTAGAAAAAGACAGAGGTATTATTAAACATATCTCGGGGCTCAACCTATTCAGAGGATCTAGTCGTGATAGGAATGAAGGAGCCGACCAAACAGAGGTAATTGTTAACGTGTTCGGTCTCAAAATTCTGACTATCAGAGGTAACTGTTAACTTGATAGGAAATGTTAATAAAGAATTGATCTAATGTAAGGTTTTTAGCAAACCCCCAGCTATCAACGGATTTGATTAGTCTTTACCAACCACCGTTTGAGTTGGGCTAGCCATACCATTCCCCTCAGTATGGTGAGTTGTCAAGGATTTCGTTTGGGCTTAAATGCCAAACTTTTCCTCTTCCCTTTGTCTTAGCAGCTTAGGGCAGTGATGTATTCTTATATTCGGATAAGAATACTATTGTGACAGATTTGTCGTGGGATTTTTAGCATACCCCCAGCTATCAACGGACTTGATTAGTCTTTACCAACTACCGTTTGAGTTGGGCTAGCCATGCTATTATCCTCAGCATAGTGAGTTGTCGAGGGTTTCGTTTGGGCTTAAATGCCAAACTTTTCCTCTTCCCTTTGCCTTAGCAGCTTAGGGCAATTCATACTTATTACCCCCAGTATGGTGGGGTTGGCGAGAAATTTATTCTCTTCCCGTAGCTTCAGCGGCGTCGGGCAATTTTTTTCTTTTATTTTAAGAATAATATTTTTTGAGAAATTTTCCATTAATGGGTGCCATCATTCGATCTCCATGCTGATTAATCAACCGGTATGCTCCATTTGAGTAGACTGTCTCCACTACAAATGGGCCTTCCCATTTCGGCTGAAACTTGCCTTTAGTTTTATGCGTGAGGATCATAGGACGCCTGACTGCTAGGACCAAGTCACCCACTTTAAAAGTTCGTTCCTTCACCTTTTTGTTGAAGGCCCGAGATATTCGCGCCTGATAAAGCTCGATTTGCTGTTGAGCTTTTAAGCGTTTCTCATCCAACGCTTCCAATTCCCGGAGTCGTTGGCCATGTTTTTCCTCGGTGGTCATTCTTGTAGCTAATGCCACCCGAAGAGAAGGAATCTGAATTTCTAGAGGTAGTATAGCTTCGCAACCATATACCAAAGAAAATGGTGTACTCTTTGTCGGTGTCCTAACCGTCGTGCGATAAGCCCACAGACAAGCCCCCAATTTTTCGTCCCAATCACGCTGACTTGAAGTGACAAATTTCTGCAAAAGCTTCACAATGGTCTTGTTGAATGTTTCAGCTTGACCATTTGCGGCCGGATTATATGGAGACGAAAATGTGTTTTGTATTCTTAACTTATCACAGAATTTAGTATAGGCTCTGCTAGTGAATTGAGGGCCGTTGTCACTGATGATCCGTCTAGGAACACCAAAGCGATAAATAACGTGGTGTTTGATGAAACTGACCACATCGTTCGTTTTTACTTCTCGCAAAGGGATAGCTTCTGTCCATTTTGAGAAGTAATCGGTTATAGCCAGTATAAACCGATGTCCATGAGAAGATGGAGGAGCAATGGGACCAATGATATCCATTCCCCAAGTCTCGAATGGCCATGTAATTGTGGTTGGATGTAGGTACTCTACGGCCTGGTGTATGTAGTTAGCATGTACCTGACATGCATGGCATTTCTTTGCATATGCCATGGCATCTGACATCATTGTCGGCCAGTAGTAACCCATTCTCTTTATCCGGTCTCCCAATTTAGGTCCCGGCTGATGAGCACCACAGGTCCCGTCATGTGCTTCTTTGAGTACTTCTTGTGCTTCTTGTTGTGATAAGCACCGAAGTAAAACTCCACCTGACATTTTCCGATATAAGGAACTAAGCTCAGGATTATAATAGAACTTTTTTGCTTCCTTTTTTACTTTTGCGGCTTCTTTAGGATCTTCGGGTAACATCCCGTAGAGCGCAAAATCAACTAATACGAACCGCCAATCTCTAGGTTCGAAGTTCATCCCTGACACATGGACCTCATTTGCCTCGAGTATTTCCTCAGGGCAAAGGAGCTCCCGGCTTCCAACCTCAACACTTTTGGTTGACTTAGCAGGGAGTGCCAATGTAGCGGCGAGGGATGCTAAGGCGTCAGCATATGCATTCTCGTGCCGTGGCACATAGTCAATATAAAATTTTTCGAAAGAGTCGGCAAGTTTGATTGTTGCCTTGTGGTAGGGTACGAGATGCTCATGTTTAACCTCGTATTCTCCTCTTACTTGATTTACTATGAGCTTGGAATCCCCATAAGCCTCTAAACGTCGGACCCCCAGCCGTTGGGCAATTCGCAATCCCGTTAATAATGCATTGTACTCGGACACATTATTAGAACATGGTTGGGTTAATGAATATCCTCGGGGGATCTCATGGTTTTGCGGGGATATTAGAACCACCCCCACTCCAGCAGAGTTCTTTCTCGCTGCTCCATCAAAGAATAGCTACCAAATCGGTTCTTTAGAGACCATATTGGCTTCCACTATCTCATCTGAAATATCCTCATAAAGTTTCGAGGATTGCGGGACAGGATGCTCTGCTAAGAAGTCAGCAATTGCTTGTCCCTTAATCGCCTTTTGTGGTATAAATCGCATGTCATATTGCGATAGGAGGATTGACCAATTGGCTAACCTGCAATTGAGCGACCCAGGCTTGGTCATGAGCACTCTCAGCGGATTTACCTGAGAAATCACATGGATTGTTTGGCCTACTAAGTAATGTCGCATTTTCTGAACTGCGAATACCAGGGCCAAGCATTCCTTCTCTACTGGAGTATACCGATGTTCGGCGCCTACCATAGTTCTACTAAGATAATAAACAGCTTGCTCATGGCCGGAGTCATTAGTTTGGGCTAACAAGGCACCAAGTGAATGGTCCATTGCCCGAACGTATATTAAGAATGGTTTTCCCGATATAGGGGCTACCAATACCGGAGGCTTTGTGAGGTACTTCTTGAGATCTTCAAAGGCTTGTTGACAAGCTTCATTCCAAACGAACGACACCCCTTTCTTCGTTAGCCTGGTAAAAGGTTGGCACCGCCCTGAAAGATTGGCGATAAATCTCCGGATATATGCTAGTCTCCCTTGTAATCCACGAAGTTCTTTAAGGTTTCTTGGTGGCTTCATCTCTTGAATTGCTTTTACCTTTTCAGGGTCTAAATAAATACCCTTAGATGTAACAACGAAACCAAGGAATTTGCCACTAGAAACACCGAGAAAGGATTTAGTTGGATTCATTTTTAATTGGTGTTTTCTCATAATATCAAACACCACTTTCAGATCCCGGAGATGATCGTCTTTATTACGACTCTTGACAGCCAAGTCATCCACATAACACTCTACCGTTTTACGGAGATGTTCACGAAAAATTATGCTCATAGCACGCTGGTAAGTTGCACCTGCATTCTTCAGACCGAATGGCATGACCGTATAACAGTATACGCCTAACGGTGTTCTGAATGCAGTATGTTTCTCGTCTTCCGGACACATTTTGATTTGATTATATCCGGAGAATCCATCCATGAAAGACATTCTTTCAAATCCGCAGGTGTTGTCAATCATGACATCCGCTATTGGAAGCGGAAATTCATCTTTAGGACATGCCGCATTGAGATCTCGAAAATCGATGCAGATTCGGATTTTTTCATTCTTTTTGGGAACTGGAACGATGTTCGCTACCCAATCAGGATGTTGTTCTTCCCGTACGAAGCCAGATTGTATAAGCTTCTTTACCTCATCTTCGATTGATTCCATCAGTTCTGGACGGAATCTTCTCTGTTGCTGTTTTACTGGTTTCGCATCTGGCTTAATATTGAGTCGATGCACAGTAACTTGAGGATCTAAACCCGGCATGTCTTCATAGTTCCAAGCAAAGACATCTATGTATTCTCGAACGAGAGTCACCAGGTCATCTCTTTCATTAGGAGGTAAACTCTCGCTTATAAATATGGGTTTAGGATTTGTTTCATCTCCCATATTTATTTGGACCACCTTGTCCTCCGTAGGAGATTCACGTTGCTCAAAGCGCATGTTCCATTGGGCATCAAGATGCTTTACTAATGCTTCATCTTCTATAAGGGTCAGTTCATCGTTTTCATCTGGGGTTGGACTGATAGATGTCATGTTTACCGTCATCTCTCTGAATAATATACCCAGGTTGATATCCGAATCCCAATCGGAATCTTCCACATTCTGGCAAATCATATCTTCGATATCCGAAGGATCGGGTGTTGTGACGTATCCAACCCCCTGCCAGTTTTGTGATAATAGTCCGGTTCTTTTCCTTTGGGTACGAATGAGGGAAGCGGATCCCGACGCCCCTTACCAAAGTTTAATCCGGATTTATTGATGAAATCATATCCCATTTTTGCTATCATCCGGAATGACTTTAGTCCATAATGATAGAATTGAGGGGCTTCCTGAGCCTCACTCTCACTATCACTGGATGAGGCTATATGTGATTTAATTCTTCCAAAAAGAATAGGTTTTTGATCTGGTCGATGGGCCGGTACTTCGAACACCGCCCCATCTGCATTTTCGATGTTTGGTTGTACCATCATTGATGACCTAATAGGCATGTGCATGGTTGCTAAAGTCTCAAATTCTGAGAGACTATGTGCATCCGTGCTAGTAGCTGAAGTTAAAGAATCAGTAAGAACACCGGGCAAATAAGCAAAGTTCAGATTCTCATTTATTTCCCACTCGCCTTCATCACTGGCGGTGTCATTTACATCTAACTCATCAAGATTAATTACAAGAGGTTCAAAGCCTTCATTGGCAATAAACACTCCTGACTCAGTATCCGTTTCATTCCCACTATCACATTCATCGTGTAGTGGGGGGGTCGACCTCAGCACTTTCAGCATACAGAAGGGCGTCTACGAAGTAGTTTTCAACACCCTTGAATGGCTGTTTGTCAGCAATCAAAGTATGCACTTCTCCGTCTTCATCCACGTACTTCATGCATTGGTGTAGGGTGGATGGGACGATCATATTAGCATGAATCCATGGTCGTCCTAAGAGAATGTTATAAGAAGTGTCTGCTTCGATTACGTAACAGGTCACCTCGCTTTTAAGATCTCCGATCTGACATCTGAGCCTGATCTTTCCCAGAGGGTGACTGCCGTTGGCATTGAAGCCAAAAATGGCGGTATTAGTTGGAGTCAGTTTGTAGTGAGGGATCCCAAGAAACTGCATAAGCCTCCGTGGCACAATGCTCAAGGCAGAACCCGGATCAATCTGAATTCGACCGATTTTCGCTGAGCCAATATACCCGGTATAGTACAGGGGCCTGTTGTGCTTAATATTCTTCAGCTGCATGTCCTCTGGTGTAAAAGTGATATAAGGGGCGTGCCTTGACACCGAGTTGCAGTGCGGACATGCTTCCTAAACCTCCTCCGGGAGATGGGCTAAGAAAGCTTCAGATTCCGCTAGGGCTTCTCTTAGCGCATCTCTTGTAGACTTGGACAGGCGTAATAACTCGTACAGAGTTATTCTTGCAGGTATATTCGCCAACTGTGCCATGACATCAAACTGAAAAGAGGAACTTTGCTCTTCAGAGACATCTTTTCGTAGTGCTCGGTTGTATCTGAGCTCCTTTTGTTTTCCCTTGTTGGGAATTTGCTTGGTAGTTCCTTCATTAGTCTCCTTGGTTGGCTTAGAGGCGCCAGCTTCTGTATTTGAGAGATCCTTCAAGTAGTGTTTTCCAGATCTGGTTCCGAAAGGTGGTGCAGGCTCATTCTCCACCACCAGAGTTGTCGCCTCCGATTCAGAATCTGTCAACAGCGGAATGTCATCTGCATCCTTCTCAATGGTTGCTGAGACGACATTGCACGTGCGCTTCTTTCCTCTTGTTTCTATTTTCTTTCTGGTCCTGACGTTTATCCATTGTTCATCTTCAAGAATGTCTGGATGCACCCAAAGGACCTCCTGCTTTTCTGTTGTGAAAGGGACTAACCCTTTCTTCTGCTGATTATGGGGCTCTAAATTAACCACCCTGAGCTCACCTTTTGGAATAGGTGTGAGCCCAGATGGTACTTCTAGACCACCCACTGTAAATGTAGCTGAGTTAGCTGTCACCCTTTTTTGTTCAGCTTTGAGCTGAACTGCTCCGGCATCAATTAGTGCTTGAATCTTATCTTTCAAGATGAAACAGTTTTTAGTTGGGTGACCCACGATCCGATGGTATAAGCAGTAATTCGGATCATTGGTCTTTCCAACCTCTTCAGGTCTTTTGCTCTCTGGCAACTTGAGCATGTTGCGCTTAGTGAGTAAATTAAACATGGTAACAGTATGTTCATCCTTGAATGAATACTGTTTTTGTATTCTGGGTGAACCCGCTGTGTTGTTTTTAGCCGGCCTTTGTTTCGGCTTGGATGTATTCTCCACCGCCATTATGTCTTTCCCTCTGGAACGGGGGAAATGAGACGTTGGCTTGTTCGAGGTGCCTCTTCTTGTAGATTGCTGTTGCTCTTCAAGGCGTCGAAGTATGTCTTCGGCCTGCTCACCTTGCTTGAGCAAGTCTCTCCAAGATCTGGATTCAACCGAACCCGTCTTGACTAAGACATCAGTCAATAAGTTATGCCTGCAAGTCTCCACGAGGGTCTCCTGTGTCATGCCATGCGGGCACCGCACGGAAAGCTCTCGGAACCGCTCGACAAAATCTTTTACTGTCTCGCTCTCTCCCTGCTTTGCTGCTAGCAGGGATGGTACCGAGACCTCAGTATCGTCTTCGAAAAATCGGGCCAAGAACTCACGTTCTACGTCGGCCCATGATTTAATCGTTCCTTGGGGTAGTTGCATAAACCAGGTAAATGCGGGTCCTTGTAAGGTACTCGCAAATATCTTGGTCAATATTGGATCATGCCCCATCAAATGTCCTGTCTGTGACAGGAAGTAGAAGATGTGTTGCTGTGGAGAGCCTTTCCCGTCAAACGATTGAAGGTTTAACGGTTTGTAATTTGCAGGGTAGGGCGTGGTCTCCCATTCAATAGGATAGGGATGCACTATTCCCACTTCCTGTAACTTCTTTTGGTGAAGAAGGGCTTGCAGCTGGTTTTCCATCTTTTCCATTTTTTCCACCTGAGGATTAATGAACACTTTTACTCTTTCTTTTTCTCATAACTGAGAAGGTACTTCTTCGTAGTCATCTCCACTGTCTTCCTCTACGCGGACATGTTCCTCTTCATATTGTTTAGCGGATGACGAAGATTGGCCTTTCTTCGTTTGGGCCAGCAACTGAGTCAAGAGTTGTTTCATCTCCTCCATAGTCTCTTCCTGCTGTTTGAGGCGTTGTTCTTGCCTTTCAAGTCTTCTAGAGACTTCTTCTGGAAGATCGGCCATATTTACTGTAGCCTCCAACCCTCTATTTGAATCAGAATAGGGTGAAGATACAATAGCAGAATATCTGTCTTCCTCTTCGTCAGATCCTGCAGCTAACTTTTTATAGTTCAATGGTATGGCGACTCCTCTCCTAGCCCGAGTGTGTCGGAACACACCCTCTGGCTCAACAGACACCCCCCATAATTTTGAAGTGAACTCTTTGTCTGAGGAGTCACTTTCGGCAATTTTCTTGCCTTTACCAACCATATAGGATGAAACGGCAGGCAGATCATCCCCAGGGCACATCTTTTTTACTATCCGCCTTCTCTTTGGCTCTGTAATCCGCTCAAAAACGGATTGTCCTGACTTGCATTTGCAGTTTGACAAGACGGCTGAGATCAGCCGTTCACAATGGCAGTGAGAATCGGGTTGGGATGTGCTCCTCTTTCGAGTAAGATACTATCTCAAATCTTCGGGCTTGTCTCCATTTACATTCTGACGCCTCTTGCGCCGCAAGTTCTGTTCATAATATTGGTTGGTTTGTAATATTTCAGGGCTAAGAGCTTTTCCTGTATCAACACACTCTCTTCTATGGAGTCGTCTAGAGTGTGTGTTGGCTTGCGCAGTTGCGCGGGCCCTGCACACATTGGACTGCTCCTCCGCAGACATCTTCTCAGGTGAGTGCATGAGCACCTCCTTATGTTTGTTTGAAGAGGAATGAGATGGTACACCTGAGAGAGTGACCATAAAGTTAGGTGTGCGCTATGTGCTCATTGCGCGTGTGCCCGAATAGACACCAGAACCAACTCCTGATCTTTTTTGCGGAGTGCAACCCACGGGTTGCAACCCGCGGGGTGCAACCCGCGGTTGGAACCGCGGGTGCAACCGCGGGGTTGCCCCCGCGCGGTGCAACCCGTGGTTGGAACCGCGGGTTTGCACCCGCGGTTGCAACTCCGTGGTTGCCTCCGTGCGGTGCAACCCGCAGTTCTTCTTGTGAATTTCCATTTTTGGATTCTTGGGCTGGATTTTCCGACTGTAATTTTCCAGAGGCGCTGTTCAGGTGGGCCCTTTGGATTTTGCGCCTCAAGTTTCTTTTCTGAGAGCGGGTGAGAGTTTGATTCAACTTAGGAGTCGGCGATGACGCCTCAAGTTTTCTGACAGAGTCAGTTTTAGCGGGCGATGATGCCTCATAAGTTCTAATAGGCGATGACGCCTTCTTCTTTTCGGTGGGCGATGACGCCTCACCTTTGCTCATCATAGTCCGGCGATGACGCCTGGGCTCCGAGTCAGAGGAAGAGATAAACTCTTCGTATTTTTGCTGATCAACCTCTATGATCAGCGTTTCGACAACAGATCCGATGGGTATCAAGTCGGACTGCGCCACGACGTTCTCTGTAGTGAACAGAGAGGCTCCCACTGTGGTCGCCAGTTCTTGTATGCCCGAAAATTGAACCTTTGATTCCATTGAAAAATTGATGAATTACAATAGGAATTTAGATTACAAAAATTCCAAGGAATTACAAGAACGGGAATATTAGTGGATTCCCTTTTTTAAGTGGGTACGGGTGGCGGTGGAGTCTTGTTGCTGCCTCCGTTGACTATCCAACTTGGAAGGGGATCTGTGAAGAAAACCTGCTCCTTCTGATCTCTCTCAACCTTCTGATAAGAATCGCTCTGCCGGCTCCAAAGAAAAGTCCTCCCCTTCTCTCAAGTCCAATCCTGTATTTTATAGACTGAGAGATCTTCAAATCCGGATTGATTCGCTCCTGAAAAATCGGATCACGGAATATCAGGAAAATAAAATAGGAAATAAAACAACGGAAAAGAACGGGGGTTGCCACCCGCGGGTGTGCCCACTTAGCAAATTTCTTTTTTTTTTTTTTTTTTTTTTTTTTTTTTTTTTTTTTTTTTTTAGTGTGTACAATTGTAACCCCATGATCCTTTTCTAGGAAAAAGAAAAGAAGATTAAAATGAAGGTATACTCATTTAATATATTTTGTATATGAGAGGGTCATGAATGACTTTATGTATTAAATTTTGAATTAGTCAAATCAATTTAAGGTAAAGCAATAAAGAGAAATACATGTATATTCAATCATCGTAGAGTGTTTATTAACTGGTTCGGAACTGTTCAGATCATCTATTAAGTTTATTAGAACTTGAAATGCTACATCTTTTAAAGTATCTCATACATATTTGAAACTATAGCCAAGATTACTAGTACTGTCACATAACATATGGCTATGACTTAGATGAGTATAAACTCTAGGGACAAGACCTTATAAAATTGATGATAGTTACCCAATAATCACTGAGCATGATCAAATTCTTAAACTTTAGTTATACAAACAATATAAAGATGCAAGCCTCTCAAAATATATATATACAAAACCTGATGTCTTAAGCATATCACGTACTCAAGCTAGCATGCAAATGAAGATATAAATTTCTAATGTATGTTTACTTGTTTCAGTTTATATTGAACAAGAGAGTCCAAAAGCATGAATCTACGCAAATTGGACAAAAACATCCTGGCTCATCAATTACAGCCTGGTAAAATTACACAGTAACAAAAAATAAAGTATGTTTCTTCTAGAGTGACAATCCATACTAATATGTTACTTTTAATATGTCACAGTAAATCTACCAACTATAGAAAACAAGGAAATTATCAACGTAAAGATTAATTAATAACATATCTATACAAGACTATTGAAAGCTTACAAATATTAATTCTCTCCATCACTAATATCGAGAAACTAAACTAAAATTAAGTTTTTTATTTAAAAACCAATCTAACAAAAAATAGAAACAGATCTCAAAAAGATTTCTTTTTTAATTTTATACTCAATTATTATGCATCAAAGAGAGATAAGACAATAATTTCCTATGAAACATTAAATGGAAAATTAGAATTAAAACAGTGGTATATGTTGTAGGGAAGGAATGTCTTTATTTATTATAATTTAAACAATTTATTTTCACAAAAATCATTGGATTTATCAATCTGCATCTTAAAAAAACTTTAAGAGAATTAATCATTTATAAGCATAATGCAACTAACAACTAACAAGGAATTTTCATTTATAATAAAATAATATATTAAAATTAGTGTTATAAATTGAAACTATCTGGTGTGAGAGTTCTCACCGAAAGTGGAACCTAGACACTAAATGAAAACACAAATGCTACATAATATCGTGCGAAAATGATGCTTAAAGTGCTAAAGGATCATGGACGGGAAATTCTATTTACACACTGCAATTTACTTTTGACGTGCTCTTTACACCAAACTTCCATTTTGAAATGTCACAAATTTACTTTATGCACCCAATTTTTTTCTAAGTTTAACCCTCAGCCTTCTTTCTATCTCCTTATGTCGTCTGATCCCAAATTTTTCGAGTCGGATATTAATTTTCAAACTAAAAATATGTTGGTCGGGTATTAATATCCGATCAAAAAATTGCTTGGTTGAGTATTAAAATCTGACCAGCAGCCGACGTCTCCCTCACAAAAGAATCACAAGTAATAATAAATTACAAACAAATACACATAAAAAACTAAGAATAAATTTAAATTGTACCTTAGATTTGTTCTCCGATACCAATTGCATATTGAAATTTTCCATTTGAATAAAAAAAAACTCAAACTAAAACTTCGAAACCTAATTTTACTTGGCATAGTGAATTCGAAGAATTTAAAATTTCTCCAGATTTTTTTAGGAACATGAATTTAAAAAATTTAAGAGGTTAAGAAATCAAATCAAAGGGTTTGTGGGAGATGTATTTTTTTTTAAAATTAAATTCTACTAAAAAATATTTTTAAAGGTTCTAGAGAAAAAGCAGAGGAGAAATACGATGAGTTATAGTTCTAAATTTTAAAAAGTTTTAATTTGTGATTTAAAAGGGTAACTTAGTAAAAAAAATAAATGGTAAACTTGTAATTATTTGCAAGTTTTAAAACCGTACGTGAAGAGTAAATTTCCGTGTGTAACTAGAATTTCCCATCATGGACTCACTCAATTTACTGATCGCAACATGAAAATGCTAATCTAAGATAGTCATCCTAGAAAGGCCAACACTCTAAAATATTGAAAAGGAAGAAACATTAACTGATTAAAATGAAGATATCATATGTACTAACTAGAGTTGCACTTGCATAGGAAAGCATAATGCTAGAGATAACAATTGCCTAGAGTCTTCGAAAATGGAAAAAAATTATGCTTCAATAATCTTCATCATGGTTGGAAAGCTTGGGTAAGGTCACTCAACTTCTATCCTTTCTTTCTTTTTCTCTACGATGAAGTGAAATGGGAAAGGCATGATGGTTTGATGGATAGTATAACAAGATAGGATTTGTTAAGTGAGATGTAGTTGCAGGTGATTGAAATTAAAAAATTCACTAGGTTTCATATATTTCATCTTCGTCTAATAATTATCATATTTAAGTTAAATACATAAGATACTATGCTTAGAAAATAGTTATTATCTCCAATATAAATATGACCTCATTTATAAAGCAAAAGAATAATTTTCAGGTATAGTATGAGAGGGGCATTACATTGCCTCTTGTTGCGGAAAGCCGGTACCTTACCCACACAAATAGGCACCTAGAATAATACCACACAATAATAAACATAATACCAAGTAGGAACTAACCAAGTAGGAACTAATGACAAAAAATAAATAATAAACTAATGTAAATAAAAGAGAAGACGCAAAATTTAACGAGATTCGGTAAATGTTAGCTATATTTTCGGATGCCGATGGTTAATCCACTACCACTAAATTTTAAATTACAACAACAACTGACAAATTGTAAACTCCCTTCTAATAATAGAAGAATTTTCCAAACCCTAAAAACCCTAAAATTACAACTTAGAATTTTTCCAAATTAGAAAACTTTCCAAAACTGTTTTCTAAAAACAAATGTATGAAACAAAGAAAAGCTAATCGATTATTGAGATAACATGCATAAGTCACTGTCTTGGCTTAAAATTCCTTGATTAATCCAACATTAAGCAACATAAACTGAACCTCCTCCAGCAAAGTCCGGTTCATGCGTTCTGCCACCCCAATTTACTGTGTTAAATCTGTGTTAGTGAACTGTCGAACAATACCTTCATCTTAACAAACTTTTAGAAACGGATCATTTTTATACTCACCACCGTTGTCTGATCTGAGTTATTTTATCTTCCTACCTGCCTGAGTCTCGATCATCTTTTTCCATTTAAGAAAAATTTTCAATACTTCATCTTTAGTTTTTATCAGATACATCCAAACTCTTTAGAGTAATCATTAATAAAACTATCAAAGTAATGCATACCTCCCAAAGAAGGTGCTCGAGTAGGTCCCTAAATATTAAAGTGAATATTGTCTAAAATATCTTTAGTATTGTAGATAGCAGTGCCAAACTTCACTTTTGTATGCTTCCCCATAATACAATACTTACTGAAATCTAATTTACAGTTTTTGCACTTTTTAATAAGTCTTACTTCACCAAATTCTACAAAACTCCCATACCTGCATGACCAAATTGCATGTGCCACAATATGATTGTTTCTGTATCTGTAACCTTTTTTGAGACTATACTTATTGATTCAATAACTGTACTACCCTAAAAGTAATATAAGTTATTTTTTTTTATCATATCTTTCATCACCACAAGTACGCCTCAAGTGACTCTTAGAATTCTATCTCGGATAGACATAGCGAAACTTTTTGCTTATACCAAAGATATGAGATTCTTTTCAAATCCTGTACACACCGAATATCTGTCAAAACTCTAGTTGATCCACCATAATTTTTTAGACAAATTGAACATGTCCTGATTGTCTTGCAAGAGCTATTGTTGCCCATAAAAACAACTCCACTATCAAACTCTTCAAAATTGAAAAACCACTCCTTGTGAGGACACATCTGATAGGTGCATTCAGAATTCAAAATCCACTTGTCAGAATATAAAACTAAAGGTAAATCAATCAATACAAAATCTGAGTTATCTCTTCACACATGACTATACATGCATCAGAATCAGCCTTATCCTTATCTTTCTTTTTTAACTTTGGATAATTTTTCTTCCAATGCCTTTTCTCATGATAAAAAGCACATTCATCTTATCAAGTCTGTCTCTTGATTGGAATCTACCCTCTCTGTTATAACTCTGAGATCAGTTTCTAGCAGCATACGCCTCTGTTATATCGTGCTCGTACTCTTTCTGATCTTTTTTCATAATTTCAGAATTACAATATACGTCATCAAAAGTCACCTTATCTTTTCAACAAAAAAGTTTAGTGACAATATGATCATACTCATCAGCAAGAGAGGCTAATAATAATAAAGCCTGAGTTTCATCTTCAAAAGTCACATCCAAATTTAACAAATTTGTTATTAATTTATTAAAAGCAGTAATGTGATCATTGATGGATATACCTGGTTGATACTGGAAGCGAAACAATTTCTTCTTCAAATATAACCGATTCTCACTGCTCTTCTTCATAAACTTGTTCTTTAGCTAATTCCACATCTTACTTGCAGTCGTCTCTCTCTTGAAATGGTACTTCTGTTTCCTTGTGAGACAAGTTCGAATGGTACCACATACTGGGCAATTGATTCTTTCCCATTTTTTGTCAGCCATCTTCTCTGGTTTTTTCTCTTACAGAGCAATATCTAATTCTTACTAATAAAAATATCCAAAATCTTGCACTGCCACATGTTGAAGTTATTACGACCATCAAATTTTTTAACTTTGAACTTTGAACTTTGCATTAGTCATAGTAATTTTAGCCGGTGTAGACGAAGAAGCTTTTGCCTTTTTTCAATAATTTTTTTATGCCAGGGTCGAACATTTGGTTTTGATACAATTTGTTGCAGAAAACGGATATCTTACCCATATAAATAGGCATTCAGAATAATGTCACATAATAACAAATGGAATACCAAATAGAAACTAATGACAGAAAATAAAGAAACTAATGCAAAAAAATAAAAGGGAAGATACAAAATTTAACGAGACTTGGTAAATATTACTTATATCCTTAGATGTCGACGATCAATCCGTTATCACTAAACTTCAAACTATAACGACTACTGCCAAATTGGAAACTCGCCTTAGAATATGAGAATTTACTTAAACCCCAAAAACTCCAAAATTATAATTTAGAATTTTCCAAATCGGAAAACTTCCCAAAACTGTTTTTTAAAAATAGTTTTATAAAACAAAGAAAAACTAATTGTTTTTTGGATGCATAAAACCAAAAATCCAAAACTCATTTAATAGGGTCCATAGGTGGTGTCTGTTTAGTTACCAACCAATGCGGAACTTTGGAGCTGCACACAAATACAACACCTCTCTCTGTATCTGTATCTCCCTCTCTTCCCTTCTATTTCTCTCTGGGCATTTCTCTCTCCCTCTCTCTTTCTTACTGCATTTTCCTCTCTCTCTCCCTCCCTCCCTCCCTCTATGTCCCTTCCGCATCTGAGTCCCATCCCATCCCTCACGACACCTTCTTATCCAAGTCTCATTCGATTTACTCTCTCTCCCCATCTCTCTCTCTCTCTCTCTCTCTCTCTCTCTATATATATATATATATATCCCTTTCACATCTGTGTCCCATACCCCACGGAACCTTCTTATCCAAGTGTCATTCACTCGAAATTTGCTACACTACTAGAGAACAAGCAAAACTCTGCTACTTCTTCCTCAGAGATCGAGTAGAGAATCTTTACTGGCTCAGCAAATTATATTTGTCTATAAAAATTTTTGCCAAGCAGTCCGCCAACAACATGTTTTAAAAAATTTTAGAAACCAAAAAACTCATGAAAAATTTATATCAAAACATTAGAAATTTTGTTAGCTGAGCCCTGGTGGTCTCTCTCAAATCAAAATCTTTATTTTCTTGAAATATTTTCTTTCAATAATTTTTGGATTTAGAATTTGAAAAAAATAAGGTCGATGACTTTATAAGAGAAGAGAATTAAGAGGCAGGGTTGTTTTCGTTTAATTATATTACTGGAATAATTGTAAATATTATATTATTTTAGGATAAACTCTGAAAAAAGGATGACTTTGCCCACCCACCTATTAGGCCTAAAGGCCCCACACCGAACCCAAAATCCTTCTGCCATCACATCTCAGCTGTCTGTTTCGCTGCCCACCCAATTGGGGCCCACCCGCGAAACCTGGGAGCTCCCGCGTCCACAAGTTTTCTTCCCCTTGGCCCTGCCGGGGACACGTGGCAGCATCAGGCGAACCGCTCGTTGTCCCAGCCAATTGGGACCGAGAAAGTGATCGGATCCCGCTCCTCTGTTCTCAGCCACCAATTGCTGAGTGGTGGGACCCAAATCCAGCCCGTTTCCTGGCACGTGCCACGGAGCGCCGCCCGCCGCAAGAGTTAAAATAAATAAATAAATAAATAAAATGTTTAAAATATATAAATATAGAAAATCAATAAAAAATAAGGATAACAGAGAGAAACAAGAAAACAGCGGCAGTTAGCTTCAGTGAAATCCAGTAAGGGCGAAGCATCTCGAGAGAGAGAGAGAGAGAGAGAGAGAGGAGAGAATCAGCCGAACCAGGAGACGAGGTTTCCGCTCGAGATCTAGGGTTAGGGTTTTGGTCTTTGCTCTCTGAGCTGATTTCGCTCCTGGAAATTTCGAATCCGGTGTGGTTTGGATCTGCTTTTAAGGTTGATTTGATTCTTTAAGTTTTAGCTGAATTTTTGTTAGGGTTTGGATTTTTTGATAATTTTCGGTGTTTCTAACGAAAATTCTTTTGTTTTTGATTGATTTTAGGGTGGAGGAATAAACATGAGACCGGATCGGACGGATTTGTACAGTTTTGGACCAGGATAAATGTATTTTAGGGACATGTCAGATTGGAATTTGGCTGAGGTATGAAAAGAATTCATTCATCTTTATTCTTCTAGAATTGAAAATTTCTTTATCTATTTAGTTATTTTTGAGTTTCCATGTCCTAGGAATCTACGATTTTTGAGAGATTAGCTGAGTTTTTGTGGATTATTAATGGTGGAGAGAATTTTGATATCTTTGAATTAAAGCATATGGTAAAGGATTTTGAGGTATAAATAGTGCTGCAAAAGAAAGAATTTGATATCCGCAAGTATAACAGTTCTAACCCACCGTTTATCCTTAAAAAAAAATGGTTTCACGGCTAGTCTTTATCGCTTTCCCCTATGGTCTTTTTGAAAGATGCGAGTGTAATGTGGTGACAGACTGTGGAGAAAGTTTGGAAGAATACAATTGCAGTGATGCACACATGCTGTTAATTAGCAGTTCCACGTATCCGTTGCTAATAGATAGTGAAGATGTGCATGTGCAGTAGAATCATCATGGAAAATTAATGAGATTATCCATACGATGCCATAAATGGAACCCATAAGTGACAAATGTTCAGGACAACGGGCAACTGATTTCCTATGGATTTTGGCAATCAAATTGATGATTTACATTCTTAGTTTTGATCACACTGTGATTTTGGACTGCTAGAGTAAGGAACGGTCGACATCAATGTTTGGAGAAGCAAAATGTGGGAAAGGCAGGAGGCCCATTTAGAATTCAGCCCATAACTGGTAGCCACTTGCTTCCAAGAATTGGCAAGTCTTTTAGAGAAATGGAATCTAAATGCAAAATGATAAAACTATCCAGTTAGCACTGATTTATGAAGAAGCTTTATGTAGATGTTAATAAGGACAGAAGTATATTGAATTTGCATGAGATTGAAGTGAGATGCAAGAAAACAATTTAAGGGACTGGTGAAAATGAGTATCACAAACTAACTATGGCAGCAAGCATTTCTTTTCACTAGCAGACCTTCAAAGATTTGGAAAAATGCAGCATTACTGAGTATCTAGCTAGAAACATGACCAAGTGGCCTGTTAAGAAAATGTTTTACCATGCAGCAAAGTCAAGCACGTGCCCATCAACTGATCACGGATTATCATATTATATTCTACTATAGATGTAATTCTTGTTGAATGCGTCACCAAGAGGAAAAATCCATCATCTTTTACTGAAATTGCAGTTTGCTTCGGATGGACACCTTCAAAAGCGTCATTGTATGTGTTTCGTATGAGTAACAAAATAGTAAGTTCTGCAGAGACGTTATGAAATGTAAGTGCTGGAAAGATGCAGCTTAAAAGTATGATAATTATGGTTAAATTTTTTGAATTCATGCTGACTGGATTCATTACGTTTGGGCTTCCTGCAAAAGATCATCTTGAAGAGATTCACTATCTATGATCATTGGGCAAAGCATAGGCTACCTAGAACTGGACCATACATAAAACAATTCAGATTGCATAGAGGTTGTTTTAGCAGAAGTATGATCTGGCTTCTTGTTTCTACTTCAATAAATGATAACATGCTGAATCTTGTACATCTCCACGAGCAGTTGGAGTTTACTAGAGACCTCATTAAAGGAGACTACATAGAGTTCAAAACATGTGGAAGCAGCGCAACTTGAAGCTTTAATTAGTTTTGATTCTGAGCAAACCCATAATATATGTTGGCCTAGTTATTGGAATATGTAGAATTTAGAACTGGTACGGCTATTGAGATACATGTCAGTCAAATGCTAAATGATACATTGGAATAAACAGGTCAAGAGTAAATGAAAGTAATGTTTAAAATTAATTTATCTGAATAATGAGGTTATTAATAGAGCATCACATAATTAAATGGCAAATGTTTGATGATGGTGACCAGCAAAAACAGCTAGGCGGTCATTCAACTGCCAAGATTGTATGGTCTAACAAGCTGTTTTGATTAGATTGCCTACTTGGCAGCTCGGGCTTTAAGCTCCAGCGTGATCACCTAGAGTCCTCTTAGTGTTTTTTAATTACACTGGTAAAGGATAGCCTAGCCTAAGTTAAGTCATGGTTTGAACCCACAAGCAATAGCCCTTTGGTGAAGCTGTAGAGTTATATAAAATTTGGGTTCAGAGTGATTGATTTATCGCATTATAAACTCTATATTATGTATTTTAGGAATGAGAGTATGGTTGAGAACTTTGAAAGAAGGAAGAAGCATAAATAAAAAAAAAAAAATGAGAGAAATAATGAAGCAATTTAACTGATGTAGAACTGATTCAGATAGGCCATTTTAAATTAATGGGAAATAGGGATAAATTACTAGAGAAAATCCAAAAAGGAAAGAAGAGGAAGTAAAGAATATAAAGAAGATTACAGCTTTGAGGATAACATGAGACAGACTCTTGATGCTGGGAGGCAGTGATACATAAGCCTGACCAAGCCCCAGCCCCAGCATAACCCTCCTGACCTAGTTCCCTGACCACATGCCTATGTGTAGTACTTGTATCTCCATGACAAGAGTGTTTCCTTTTGCCTCATGCATTTTGATGTGTGTGGACCTCTGCTTGGATACCTACTTACTATTGGGATATATTTTCTTTCTGTTCCCACATAGTCTATCTTTAAAAATAAAAATAGTACTTGTGAGGGAGCAAACATTAAACCAAGTTTCCCAAATTACCAACTATGCCAAAAAAAAAAAAAAAATGGCAAATAGTAGATCCTCTGAATTTTCGTATTGTTTTGTTCACCCTCTAATTTTGGCATCAAGGAGAGATCTTGTCTTCTGCGTCTTAAGTTTCATGTAATAGGGATAAGAGTAACAAATATTGGAACATGCATACACTAAGAACTCATAATGGAACAGACATGATTTTCTTAGCTTTGGTATGAGGTTGTGCAAAGGGTGTTGGACAGCGAGCATATGGAAGCATAGAATAACATCAGCAGCTCATTGTTACTAGAGTTCAAATACTAGAAATAGATGAAAGAAAGGCTTACTTTGGAGTTCTCAATAAGTGTTTTTTGTTTATTCTGGATGAAGGTGAGAACAACATGAGGTGAGGCATGGCATCAATGTTAGATGGAGGTTGATGAGGCGATAAAACAACAATAGGATGCAGTGGTGGAGATGACTGCAATGATTGATAGAACTTGCATGATATAACAATTTATGGAGTCGATGATGGAGAGACACAAGTTGGCTGGAATGCTGGGAGGCTGTTATGTGAATGATGGTGATTGGATTATACTCAGTGATTACTCATAAAACATGGTAGAGTTAGGGCTGGGGTTAGAGAATAGGGTAAAGTAAAGGAGAGATTTCTGATGAAATTTCTTGAAATGATCTAAATGTCATGCTCATCTTTTTTTTTTTTTTCCCTCCATTTTTTACATGAAACCAATTTCACCTTTTATTCTTAACCATGCATTTTGGATTGTCACATAAAGTTCTTGTAACCTGTCTGATATTATTAGAATATATGAAATGGTAGATGTGCGTTTTCACTCACCTAGAATTCTCATCCTTCGTGCTTTTGTTTTGGTTGCAATCAGTTCTCTTCATGTTTTCACTTCTCAAGAAATCTGCATTGTTTCATGTTTCAAAATTTGGCATCAGGAAGGAAACTAACCACTGATATTTTGATGCAGCTTGAAGATATTGACTGGATTATTTTTGGTAAAAGTAATGATCATATAGTGCCACATCGGGATAGTGAATGGTTGGACAAGTCATCAGCTCGAGGTGATATGCATAAGAAGCCACGACATGAAGTGCAAAATGAAGTTGAAAGAACATGTGTAGTAGAGGTTCTGCAGCCAAAACTGTCCTCTGGGGTCAAGTGTCCTCCAAAAAATGGAAGCGCATCCATACTAGAGGGGTCACAATCTCAGACTTTCAATATTGTAGTTCCAACATTATCTGATGTTGAGAGAACTGTCAAGGATACTGCTTTACCTCATCAGGATGACAGAGTTTTGGATTACTATGTCAATGTGTTCGGCTCTGATGCAAAAAGCAACATGTTCTGCTTAGAAGATCCCAGTCTAGAAACTAGTGGTTCGATAAATGGCAGCAAATCTTGCATTTCCTCGCTCAAAGGTATTTCTCCAGATGTTACGGATCACACTTTCCTGGAAAGCAAACAGGAGGTTAGAGATGTTGACCTTGCCTATTATGACTGGCCTGATATTGACAATTTTGAGGATTTTGACAAAATTTTCAGGTAGTTCCTTAATTTCTTTTGTTTATAGATATGAGTTCTCACCTCTATTGAGCTTTCATTTCTTTTATGATTTTGTTATCATTTTGTATTATTATTCTTTTAGGAGAGACTGGGATTCCTCATTAGGGCAAGGGCAAACTGGCTCTGCAGATGGGTTGACATGGTTTTCATCTTCTTCAAATACCATTGATGGATCGGAAATTGCTTTTGGGTCAGGCTTCCAATCTTCAAGCTTGGATTTGGGTGCGCTACATGCTCAATTGGAATCTTGTTGTGCAAATGGCTTCATTTTACCAAAAAATCTTTCAACAACAGCTGATCATGATAAGCCAACTTCTTCTTATTATGCTGACTGTTTAGGAACTGATGCTCCATCCAAGGGCGAATCTGCAGGAAAAGAAGAGGTGAAAAGAAAACTTTGGAATTGCTTACGCATTTTCTTCTTTTCCCTATCCTTCCCTTTTATTGTTTACTACTACTGTTTTCTTTTACAGTCATGTGATGGAGCAGATGGGATAAATAATACAGGGCTTACTCAGAGTAGCAATGAATATAGCTTGAATCCGAGTGGTGCCTCTGACATAAAGGTACCATATGCCAAGTTCACCTAAAAGTTTTAGTAGAACACCAAGGCTTTATATTATCATATAGCTTATATTTGCCTTGTTCTGAAATCAGATAAAGAAGTAAGCCCTTCAGTTTGCAGTATGTGTTACAAAATAATTTACCCAAATATTAAGTTGACGAGCTGTAGACTACAAAGTTTATATCAAGCAAATTCTAACACTTGTCACTTCCTCATGTGTGCCTTTGGGCGATGTCCAAAGACCTCCGAAGTAAAATCCATGTGTTAGGAAGTTGGAAATGTAAACAGTGGTTTAATTGCAAATAGAAAAGGTTTGATTCTGGGATCTCCTGAAACCTCATGCGCAGATTTCATATCAAAACCAACCCAATAGTGGGCTAACAATGTTATGTCAAGCGAATTGTAAACTTAACAGGATGCACTATATGACTGTTTTGAGCGGTAATGTAATTTGATGTAATATGGTCCATGAGTTTGCATGGGGGCTGTGGGATTTGATGTTTTAGAGCTTCAAGGATGTGTTATACATAGATTCCTTTCCATGTTCATGGATAGTTCCCATGTGAATATTTACTGGACTACTAAGGATTTCCATTTTAGGACTATCTTACTACTTGATTAGTAAACTTCACTGTGTGATTTTAAAGTCTCTAAGTCTGCTTTGTTTCACAATAACCTTGATGATATAACTGGCAGAGATAAATTTGTCTTGTTCTTTTGATTGCAGATTGAAAGCCAATCATCATTGGAAAAGGGAACAAAATGTCCCTCAGATCAAATGCTTTTCGATTCTGGTGTTTTAGCTTCTCAATTATGTACTCAGCAATTTTCACAGCACAATCATTGCACTGGAACTTCGTCAAGTTACCCCGACAATTTAGGCCCTCGTGCACATCTGGATTTTGGCATTCCTGTACATCAAGTTCCAGTTGCACAGATAATTTCGAGTGTTCCATCTACATCTCATATGACTTGTAATGATATTGTGAATCATCCCACCCAATGCCTGGAAAGGTTTCCTGATCAATTTTATATGCCTAGAATTATGGCATCAGAAGAAAATATGGAAAAACTAAATAAAAAAGAGCAAGTGTGCAGCACAATTGCTGAACATCCCCATCAGCAGCCTGCTTTCCAAAATAAAGTTTCAGCTCAGAAAAATCAACTTGAGAACAGAGAAGACACTGAAATGGATTATCTCGGCTTGGAACTTCCGACAATTGTTGTGGATCTTCCATTCTCTAGCACATTTATTTCTTCTGATGGCCTTGCAGAAAATGTTGCCAGTTTTCAGAAGCTTCAGGATGTAATGTATCAGGTACAGTTCTATTTTCTCCAAATTGTACATATTCACCTATTTAAATGTCATGATCAATAGCATGTTTCTCTGATGGAATAAATCCATAGATTGAAAAGTTGATATTGATTTTTTGAAGTTACACAAGGAGTAGAACTATTTTCTCACCATCTTCTCCTGTAGCAAACTTATCTTTTCCCCTTTGTCTAAACATTTTTCCAAGTCTAGAATATGATGGATGTAGGTGGCTGTTTTGGACTATGTCCATAGTTTTTAACGAGGAGATCAACACTAACTATTAAAGGGTTGGTATCAGGTTGACAATTGTCGTAAAACATTCACAAGTTCTTAATAGAGCCTTGTTCTATAGCCAACACCTTTTTGATTGTAAAAGGCTTAGTTGATGATGATAATGATAAATGACTCCGTTTAGATAACATGAAATAAAGGATTGCTAACATGCAAGTTATTATTTTATCATCACGAGGAAATGGGAATGGGAAGTGGAAGCTGCACTCTTAGCCTATTTCACATCATAGACAATTAACCACTCAAGTTCATAAGTAGCATAAGATATTGCTTGATATTTAATCTTTTAACTCGGTCGAGATACAAAAATTTGTTTCTCATTTTTCCAAGACATTAAGAGAGGTTTGATGTTCTATAATTGACCTTTTGTTCGATGGAGTTTCCAAGTCAACATTTGAAAACCATTATACATTAAGAATATAATTGGAAAATAATTATAGTCAACAGATGAATTCACACATGATGTCCCTTTAAGATATTGAACATCACTGATAATTGACCTGAGTTTTCTGTTCCGTCATGAGTATGGTTGTGAATGTGTTCTAGAAATTTGAGGATTGGCTCACAAAACATGCTTTAATTTGTAAACTATAGTTGATTAACCTTGGTTAGCCTATAAAATAGTAATGTTCATACAAACATAACTTCGGAGTTCTATTGCAAGAGAGGAACATGGTATGGGAAAAACTCGAGTTTGAATCCCTCAGGCACACATCTAATTAGTTTGAAAAAAATATATTAATACGCAACCCATGTTTCGACCAATGGAAAGGGCATTCAACCTACAGGAATGTGTCATAACATAAATTATTTAGCCTCTACCATCATAACTACTTCAGAGTTTTGCTGCTTTGGTGAGGCGCTATCCAGGTTGCCTAGGATGCGACTGACAATGAATATGGCATCTTATATATGTTTACTTGTTCTTAAATATTTTTAAGCTAAAACCATTTTGATGTTTTCACATAACAAAGCACACATTTCTCATTCCTCTCACAATTGCTATTAGTTCAAACAAATTAAATGTAAAAATATAATGGGAAATTTGACCATAAAATCTTCGATCCAGTCAAAACTATTGGGACCTCTCCCATTTAGGCTTCATGATTGTAATAGGCTAGCTTTGGCTTGTTTGATATCTACACTAAATCGAGCTTAAACAGAAATTTGAGTTTGTTTTAATCTTTGAATGAATGTGAACAAGCTAAGCAGCTCATGTGAGTTGTTTAATGGTCTTACTTTTGAGCAGCATCAATGACTAACTCACAACACTAATTACAAATTATATCAATAGCCAAAATATAATCAGCTCTCTTGTTCAACTATATCTTTCTATGTCCTCCACCAAATCATTCTTTTCAGCATACAACCTAGTATCACGACAAATTGGTGTGTCCATTTCATCCAAAAGATTCAATCATAACCTTGTTTAAAATAAGCCAGTCCTCACCAGGGGACAACTTACTGATTTACATCTTTTTAGGGAACTTTGGAAGTCCCTTTTTCCTTCATATGGAATTCCCATTGTACAAATAGCAGCTACATCCTTTGAATTAGCACCGACAATTTTAGGGCTTTTTATATATCTTCTATTACCACTCCAAATCTTCATTTTATTTATCCTTCAAATCTTCATATTCCACAATTCTTGCCCCATTTCCACATTTCCACCTTGCCCCTCCCCCCCCCCCCCCCCCCCAACACCCAAAATCATTTCTGGTAAGTTTACCTCTCCATATAGATTTTTAATTATCCAAGGGTAACATATCCTTTTACATCCAGTGTCCTAAAACCTATTACCATTTTGTGCTCGGTACTAGAGTAGTAAGTGTTTGGAAAACTCGAGAGTACTTGAATGACTCGTGCATTCAGAACTTGAGTATTAATATTTTAATATGTATATATCAAAATATTAAATATGTAATATAAGAACATGTAATCTTCATATTCAATTTTTTTTAAAGAAAAACTAAATGTAATAAAACAAGTTTCATACTTTACCCATATTAAAAAACAACTCTTGATCTCGACTTTAGAGTTTTTTTTTCAAAACCCGATCTGTTTCCTGAGTCAACTCTCGACTTAATAATTTAAAAAAAATCAACTTCAAAATAATCAGAAAAAAGAAAGAATGAAAAAAATAAAATTCATAATATTAAGAAAAAAGAAAGAAAGAAAGAAGAAAACAAAAATAATAATCGAAAGAAAGGAGACCTTCTTTTGGAGTTCGAACAACCATGAAATGATGACTTGCTAATCGTCTTTGCTCTCGGAATCGATTATTATGGCCACCCGTAAGCTTCTGTGAATGTTGCTTCACTCATTGCACTGTTTTGAAGCTTTTTTGATGATTATCAATTCACCACAAATGCATAAACTCGTCTAAAGACAGATTGGCTTTGAGCCTATTTCTTTTGATGACTTCTACAATAAACTCATAATTATATTATGATCATAACCTACTAGTATGCCTTTTTTATTAATACAGAGAATACTATTTGGTACCAAAAAACTCAATGACAGTCTACCAAAGACTTGCTATAGGAAGAGAAATGAAAAAGATCCAAGGACAATCTCTAAACTGTAGTGGGAATATTCTTATTGATTGCCCATTTCCAGCTGGAATGAGATAATGCTTCTTGTAATATAGGCCAATGAATACCAAATACAACAAAGCACAGTCCTAAAATTTGCACATGAAACAATATGAGATACGGGAAGTACATATGTACATCTTCTTTACATAAAGAAAAGGTGAATCTATTGTCAGAGCCATAACCAAAGAATTGGCGAGAAGTTTGAGGTCAGGGTCCTCTCTGAACCTCACATAGTTGCCTTTTCTTTAATTAGTTTTGAAGTTTCCTGTTAGTTTTCTTATGGTTATTAGAATCTCTCTCTCTCTCTCTCTCTCATTGTTCTTTAACCTTTTATTCTTTAGCTACTTTATGTTTCCTAACATCTACTTTGACAGAAGATAATAGTTGTTTCCATCCCATGGGCTCGCGTACCATGTAGCTACCAGAGTTTAATGGAGTAGAGATAAGAATACAAGAGGAAGGAAGTATGTAATTTCTGAAGGAGTCAAGCCTATGTACACCTTGGGTACATCTGAAAACACAGCTTCACATAGAATCCAACCAGCAAAGGTAAGACCAAAATGGCCTTGCTGGTAGACCACATAGCATTTTCTGATTTCCAAGTGCAAGAATATTGATAACAATATTGTGAATACGTAGTGGGCTCTATTAAAAATTTAAGAAGCAACCATGGTTATCCCATAGTTGAATTTCCCTGGTGTATTGTGCGTTATATACATTACTTTTGCAATTGTACTTTTCAATGTCACATCATAAAGATGTAACCTATTGTAGAGCCTAGTGTAAACTGCTTATCGTTTCAATGGATTCGATGCACCTAAGGCATGATTTACTTATCTGTTTACTGGCAGGCGATTTATTACTAATGCCTTGGCCCTTGGGTGGTAAAGTTAGACCATCCCACTATCTTTCAGTGAAGGGACCATACATATATTCTTGAGAACTATCTTATTCCCAGTTTTCAGCAAATATGTTACACATTGCATCTTCTTACAGGTGGCGTTTAATTCTGATTATGTATATCCATTATTATGTCAATTTCAGTTGGATGTTAGAACGAGGCTGTGCTTAAGAGATAGTTTGTATCGTTTGGCTGGGAGTGCTAGGCAAAGGCATGGTTTTGCTACTCAAGATTTTAGTGAAGGCACTTCTTGTATAAAAGGAATTCAGGGTATTGAAGCATCAAATAGGTACGTTACTCTTACTGAAAGTTTCAATATACAACTCTGTATAAAGCTTAGTTTTTAGAATCATTATAGCCTTTGAAGTCTGAAGTGTCCTTTTCTGTTAACTTCTGGTATATTGCTCTTAGCTTGGTAAGTCTCTTCATTTAAAATGTAGCAACTTGAATATTGTTAACTTATCTGCTTGTACAATTCTAGAACTAGTTTATGTTGGCATAGTCTCATGTGAATTCACAAGAGAAAAGGTTATGGAATAAAAGATCAGGTTAATATTGAAATGGAAACTAGTAAGACCGCTACTTCATGTCAAACAGTAATCAACCAGTGTTTTAATATACACAACATGAGAAAACTTCTTGCCGTACATTCTCATGTCTAGCTTTCTAGATCCAAATCTAGATCTTTAAGAGATCTCAATTTCAAGAATTTATAAGCTTCTTTAATGAAGTATTTGTCAATGCTCCAATTATTCGAAAGAAATTGGTCTGGGTCCAAAACGTTTGAAATAGGAATAGAAGTCCTCACGATCTTAAAATATTCTAATTGATTACAAATTTGATGGGTAATATTTTTTAGGACACTCTAGTTCTAGCAAGGAGAAAGTTCTAAATAATTATGATTTATAAAGCACCAATATGAGTACGGATACAACTATAGCAAACAACAAATTTGCAGATTTAGGGTATAAGTATACGACTACCCTCCTTCTCATGCTCACACTAAAAAATGACAAAAAAATGGCATCTAATACTACAATCTTAAGATGAAGATCAAGATAAGATCATCATTATTTTTTGCATCCATTAGCTATTGAGATTGCCCTGCTATAGTAAATAGTTTTAACATAAAATTGAAGTATACATATAATTTAAAGTTTAGGTAAATTAAGGTGTGTGAAAAATGTCCAACTGCAGTAAGGCAGATCCAGCACGGCAATGGCTTAGGGACATGGTAAGTCCTAGCAAATTGGTCACAAAGACACATCAATGTAACAATGTAGTTTTGAATGTGAAACATATTATTATATGTCAAAACCTAAAATTATTTGGACATGTCCTGCTAGAAGTACAAGGACTTAAAAATTAAAAACTTAATCATAGGAACTCCCAATTCTCAAGCAAACATGGTCCTTTTGATCATTTCTTCACATGTACCCTCAGTTGCATTCAACTAATTTCCTTTGATTCTTGTGCTTTATAAATTGCTAGTGTAGCTAATGGGATTGCTAGCTTATGAAATATTGTAGATCATCTTTGTTATAGTGTAAGCCCATAAAGAAGCTATTTTAAATATATATTCTAACCAAATAACTATGATAAAGAAAAATATGAAAGTTAAATCTGTTACCTCACATGATATGAGTATGTGAAACATCTCTCATCTTTTCAAAATATGTTTGGTCTATTAGCTCAATATTCCTTTATGAAAAGAAAAAAAGAAGACTTTGAATGTGTTTTTTGAACAATGCAGGACTCCATGGCACATGGTTATGTTTTTTTTTTTTTCTTTTATGGATATGGTTCCAACATGGCTTCGATATATGTTAGTACATATTAGACAAGTATTATTCAAGTATCGTTGTGTGATACATGTCCAATACGGATGCTAAACTTACTTTGAGATGTCTGTATTTCATACCGATGTCTGTATTTCATACCCAAGAAGCATCTTAACTTCAAATATATTCTAGAATTGGGATCATGACTAAGAATCTGACAAAGATCCAAGGAGCACCCAAGAAGTGTCTATATTAGACACATGTCCAGCTCATCTAGAAGTTATGCGCTATGGATCATGATTGAGGGAATTAGGAGGCATTCTTTGAGCTTACAGCTCCAATAAGGCATCTAATTGGAAATTCTCACAATACCTACAGCCAATTTGAGATTGTTTTCAACCACATCCTTACAAAATAGATTGTTCTTCGTGCTATAATGTATGGATTATGTGTCTACAGTATTTTAAATCTCGGCTGATGCTAATATACTGGGTGGTATACAGGTTTTTGGACTAAAATGATAAAGTAAGGCTATTTTTTTCTCATTTTAAACTGTTATCGGGGGATATATCAATCATGTCTAGTTATATCGTTCAGTAAAAGAGGTGAAAAATATTGACAATATTAATATATTACCTATTATTTCAATTTCAGATTTTGACCTATTAACCCAAAATCTCTAATACCCGAACTTTATATAAATAACATCTTATTCTCAATTTATTATTGTGCTCTAAATCTAATAGATCGACAATTTGACGCATTGCTTCCTCTTCCTCCTCTCTGCTCTCTCACTAAAAATGATCGCATTGAAGAGGCACAGCAGAACTCGGCACATGTCTTACTCCACTCCCAACATCAATTACTGAAAGCCTCTGCCTTGACGACCTCGTGCATACTAATAACGATTTCGACAATCTGTTAATCGGTCAATGATTCGACACTTTACTTCTTCCTCTTTCTCTTCGCTCTCTCTCGCTCGATGAGACGATCGCATTAAATAGACCACAATAGAGAGCCCCTAAACCTCTCTTCACTCTCAACATCAACTATCGAGTGGCCTGCACTGATGTTCGAAAATTTTCACATTTTCTATTGCTAATGTGAGATTGTTTTCCACCACATTTTAACAAGAATGATTGTTATTTTTGCCTATAAGGTACATGACTATTTCACAGTATGCATTTCCGTCAGTATTATTTGTCAAGCTTAACTGAAATACTTATAGTAGAGCTGTAGCATGTTATGGTTAACTTCCCAATGTAAGCCGATATGTGAGTATGCAAAATCGGAAAAATCCGACTATGACTACATTCTAGCTTATATTGCACTGCGTCGTTAAAACTGCATCGACTGTGAGCATGATTCTGGTCTGATCTAGAAGTCCATAATTGTCATATGAGGTGAAGATTGAAAAGTAATTGTGTTCAAGGACGGAGCTAGAACATTATTGCATGATAGCATAAAATAATTTTAGCACTGGTCTAATATAGAAATTTTCATAGGAAATTGAATGTTGAAGGCTGTGTATGAAAGTTTTTCAAATTTTAGGGGGCGGCATATGCCACTCCAAAGTTACATGTGGCTCCGCAACTGGTTGTGTCTATTTTCAGGTGGTTCAAACGGTGCATGAATTAGGTTCTTCTTAAGGAAGTTATGGTCAAAAAATTAGAAGCTGTGGAGGCTGGCTCAATCAAACTAAATTGTTGACCTTTTGGTTCCTATTTGTCATTTCAGATTCGTAAGTGTCATTTAAGTGTCTTTAGTGTTATTTCAACTGCCTAAGAATCTAGCAGACTATGCAATTAGTCCAGTTGATAATTTGTAGAAGTCTCAAGCATATTTATAGTGTTGTCAAGTATGTGTGAGGATACAGTAAGATTGTGAAATATTTCCAATCATGCTTTGTGCTTTATTCTTCAACTCTGTACCATTTAGTCGTAAGTTTCTTGTCCTATATCTCTAAGGTGCTGGTTGTATATGTATCCTTGGAAGGGGTGGGTTGAGTTCTCCTTTCTTTTATTAACTTAATTACTTTTCATGCTGGGGATGCTTTGATTTTGAAAGCTAAACGCCTCCATTTGCTCTCAACTTGCACAATTTATCCCAATTAAGTGTTTGACTGCTGGAATTGTCACTTTACCCATGCAAGAAGAAATGGAATCAGTGCTTGAAAGTTGGTTTAGAGCCCATACGTACATGTGACAGAAGATGGACAACAATGATGATAGAACTTTCTAAGAAAGTATAACCTTTTCCTAAAAAGGAGGGAGTTACTACTTTCAATTTCGTCTTCTTATTCTCTCAAGAATAAATACTATGAACCTTCCACTGCCTACCGTGATTAAACAATTGAGAGCTCCTCATGCAATTTTCTATGTTACAAATATATGTTAGAATATAAATAATAACCCTCAATTCTCATCATAACCTTCGAGTTTTTTATAGTGAAAGGGACTTTAATATGGTATCGAGCAATCCAGATTCAAATCTTACTAGGCACATATTTAATTGTGGATTTTTAAAAAATTGAATTCTGCTATGCAAATCCCTGGTTACCTAGGACAAACTGCTTCCTTTTCGGCTCCTCCTTCCCTGTCTCCTTAAGATCTCTCTGGACCTCTCGTGCAGCCCCCTTGTCACAAGGCACCTTCGAAGTCATTGGGATTGTTGATGCTGGCTTTAAATTCATCTGGCTTGTTTGAAATGCAAGGCCTGAACTTTTAGACATAAACTTCTTGATGGAGATCAGAATTTAATTTGGAAATATATTTGATTTGATTTGATTTGGATCTTATTAGGATTTGGATTTTATTAGGATATTTGATTAGATTAGGAGCTTGGATTCTATTAGGATTCTGTTTATTAGGGTTTCTCTATATATATGGGTTGTATGAAGTATTGAGGAGATGAATAATATTTGAAAACTTTGAGAATTTTCTAGCGTGGATTTCGCTTGAATTTTCTCGTGGATTCGTGAAGAGTGGGCGTGGATTCGCCTGAGTGGATTCCTAAATCTTGTAAGTTCTTCCCCAATCTATCTTTTCTTCCTCAATTCCTCTAAAAAACCCTAATTCTCAAAAACCCTAACCCTAATTTCGCCTCCGTCCTGCGTCAAATTTGGTATCAGAGCCTAGATTTTACTCTCTATCATCTTCTTCTTCCGCATTTTCATCATCTTTTATTTCAGTTTTTTATTTTTATTTTGAGAAAAAAAACAGATTTGAAAAAAAAACAGATTTGAAAAAAAACAGATTTGAAAAAAAAAAAAGAAAAGTACAGATATGAAGGAACAAAGAAAATAAAATTCTCTTCTCCTCCTCCACCTGACCCGACCATCCTCCAAACCCACTCCAACCTCAGCCTCCATCAACTAGCAAAAAAAAAAAAAAAAAATATATATATATATATATATATATATATATATATATATATATATATTTTCTCCTCTTCCACCTGACACGATTATCCTCCAAATCCACTCCAACCTCAACCTCCATCAACCAGCGAAAAAAAAAAAAAAAACCCTAAATCTCTTCTCATGTTCCACCTGACCCAACCATCCTCCAAACCCACTCCATCCTCAACCCAAACTCCCACAACCATCTAGCAAAATCCCACTAACCTTAAAATCCCCTACATCTCCACCCTCTCCCCCTAGCCACCGCCCACCCCAACCATTCCAGTGAATCCACAGCAGCAACACTCGCTGTAGTAACGTTGCCCTCCACTTCGGCATCGTCTCCCACCATCTCCTTCCTATTCAAACCGTCCGACCGGATCGACCTACCTCCTTCCTGTTTCGGACCAGACGACTGCTTCGCCGCCCCTCCTCGCTGGTAATTACCGGATCGGTTCGCCCTTCCTCCTCCCTGGTTCAGACCAGTGGACCAGTTCGTCGTTGCTCCTCGCCAATTTAGGATCCATGTTCTTGCATTTTAGAAACTAAACTTGAAAAATCTTATTTGATCATATAGTGCACGCATATAGAATTTGCCTGAGTCTAGGAAATTGCATTGCATACACTTGTTTACTTGTATGCTTTTTCGTAACGGTAAAATGACTATCTCAAGTTCTAATAATGTGGATAAAAAGTTAGAAATCATGATGAAACAATTAAAAACTATCATTGAATAAATGGAACAGTTTAGAATTGTTAATAAACGATTGGATGCACTAGAACAACAAATGGAAGAATAAAATAATCAAATTTATAAGAATGAATATAATGAAATAAATTACAATCAGTATAGAGGACCAAGAGATCAAAATGAAAAGAATAGAGATGAGAGTGTCTCTAAAACTAGACGTGTTGAAGATGACATCACACGTAAGATAAAAATTGAAGCTCCTACATTTGACGGCACTCACGACCCTAAAGTTTTTGGTGATTGGCTCGCAGATATGGATTGCTATTTCGATTGGTATGACATGTTTGAAGAGCGTAAAATACGATTTGCTCGGATGCGACTGACAGGGTCCGTTAGGATATATTGGATATCGGTAGAAAGAGAGTGTGATAGATATCTGGATGCGATAGACTTAGAATGACATGAAAGCTAGAGTTAAAGAGAAGTATCTTTCAGTCACATTTAGGAGTCACCTTTTAGATAGGTTGCACAATTTTCGTCAGGAGAGCATGGCGGTCCAAGAGTACATGACTCAATTTGATGAATTGACACTTCGGTGTGATTTGCGAGAGGACCGACACCAGGCGATATCTAGATTTCATTCTGGACTATGCGCTGACATACAACGAGCCATGCATATCCATTCTCGAAATATAAGTTCTCTTACTCAAATTTGTCAACTAGCAGAAAATATAGAACACTCTCAAATTTTCTACTGATTGCAAGTTTACTCATAAAGTCGGGGAGTAGTCCAGACGCTCTTCTGAAGATAACAAGAGACCTAACACCCAATTCAATAGAGATTTTAAGGGTAAAGCCGTAATGGGTGAGTCATCTAAACAGGACATGAAAGGCGTAGAGTGTTTTTGGTGTCACGAGTATGGCCACAAAGCTTCACAGTGTCCCACTAGAGCTTTACTCATATAGAAGGAGAACATAATGGTGATGATGATGATTTTGAGGAGAAAATATATGAACCAGTAGGAAACGCTAGTGAGTCAGACGAGAAAATAGTCATTTCAAATGTGCGCTTAAGCGTAGTTAGGTGTCTTTACACTAAAATGAAAGATGAAGATTGGCGTAGATCTAGCGTTTTCACTACGTACATCACACACGGAGGAAAGAGTTATCGAGTAATGATTGACGGGGGTAGTTGTGTGAATATAATCTGAAGAACAGCTGTTGAGAAAATATATCCTAAAGCTGAACCCCATCCACAACCATTCAACGTAATATGGGTAAATAAAACTGCTTAATCTATTACCCACCGTTAGTCTAGTGCCTATCCATATGTCAAGCTATTAGGACCAGTTTTGGTGCGATGTGTTAGATATGACCGTCGCACATAACTTGCTTGGTAAGTTATGGTTGTATGACTTAGATGTGACGAGTTTCGGCAAGTCAAATACATATACATTCAAATTTATTGGGAAAAAAATTATTTTGAAACCCGCACCACCTAAGTCTAGAGATGAGAGCCCAAAGAGCGAAAAGTCACGGGCCAGTTACATAAAAAGTCTCTTCACTTGGTAAGTCGATCACAGTTTCTCAAGGAGAGCCTAGAGGAGGGATTAGTGTATGCGGTAATTGTTTTAGGAGAGTCTTCTAATCCACCTGTCATTTACCACCCTGAAATTTATCAGATTCTCACTGATTTTCAGGATATCATGCATGATGAGTTACCTGAAGAACTTTCTCCTCTTTGGGACATTCAGCATGCCATTGACTTCGTGTTAGGGTCCAGTTTGCCCAATTTATCTCATTATAGGATGAAATCATGTTGAGCACGCTGAGTTGCGAAAGCAGGTCGATGGGTTATTGCGGAAAGACTTTACTAGAGAGAGTTTGAATTCTTGTGCCATTGCCGCTCTACTCACACCTAAAAAGGACGGTAGCTGGAGGATGTGCATTGACAGTCGCTCCATCAACAGAATTACCGTCAAGTATATGTTTTCCATTCCTAGACATGATGACTTATTAGATATGATGACTGGCTCTCGAATCTTTTCGTAGATAGATTTTTGAAGCGGATATCATCAGATTCGTATCCGTGAAGGTGGTGAATGGAAAACTGCGTTTAAAATTAAGAACGGATTGTATGAATGGCTGGTCATGCTTTTTGGTTTATCTAACGCACGCAATACATTTATGAGAATTATGATCCAGATATTGCATCTTTTCTTAGGCAAGTTCATTGTTGTCTATTTTGATGACATTCTCGTCTTTAGTCAAACCCAAGAAGAGCATATTTCTCATTTAACACAGATTTTAGACTCTCTATAAGGAAAAACTATTTGTTAATTTGAATAAATGTGCATTCTTAGCTTCATTTGTTCACTTTCTTGGGTTCATCGTCTCTAAAGACGGAGTAGCAGCAGACCCTGACAAAGTTAAGGCCATAAGAGAATGACCTACTCCTCGTACGATCCATGAAGCCAGGAGCTTCCATGGTCTGGCCACATTTTATAGGAGATTTGTTAGGGAATTTAGTACCATTATAGCTCCGATCACTGATTGTCTTAAGAAAGGAGAGTTTTAATGGACTAAATCTGGTACTCATACTTTCGAGGAGATTAAGGAAAACTTGACTATTGCTTCAGTCCTTCATCTTCGAGATTTCTCGAAGGTTTTTGAGGTAGCATGTGACGCATTAGGCGAAGTATAGAATGTGTTTTGAACCAAGAAAATCATCTTATCGCCTTTTTTAGCGAAAAATTGAATGAGACGAAACAACGCTACGATATTTATGATAGAGAGTTTTATGCAGTAGTGCAATATTTGCATCATTGGCGTCACTATTTGTTACCAAAAGAGTTCGTTCTATACTCAGACTATCAAGCTCTACGCTATATCAATTCCCAAAAGAGAATAGGGTATCGACACATCAAGTGGTTTGAGTTTATTCAGGAGTACAATTTTGTACTCAAACATTGTGTCGGAACTGAAAATAAAACCGCTGATGCATTAAGTAGAAAACTTTGCACTTTACAGACGATGAGTACAAAAGTTATCGGATTTGAACAAATCATTCAAGACTATCATACTTGTCGGGACTTTGGTGACATCTATTCATCTCTGACACAGAATCCTCCTACTATAGTAGATGTCTTTACCATTATTGATGATTTTTTATTTTGAGGTACGCGTCTATGTATTCCCAATACTTCGTTGCGTGATCATCTGATTTGGAGAATGCATGCGGGAGGGATCGCTGGTCATTTCGGTCGAGATAAAACTATCATTCTTGTAGTGGACCGATTTTATTGGCCAAGTATTAAACGTGATGTTGCGCGAGTTGTGTCGCATTGTCGAGTTTGTCAAGTAGTTAAGAGTAGGAAGCAGAATACAAGACTCTATACACCATTACCCATATCCTTTGCACCTTGGGAGTATCTTAGCATGGATTTCATTTTAGGACTCTCTCGCACACTTAGGAAACATGATGCAATATTAGTCGTGGTGGATAGATTTTTCAAAATGGCATATGTTATCCCTTACCACAAGACTTCGAATGCCTCAAATGTTGCACACTTATTCTGTAAAGAGGTAGTTCGTTTGCATGGCCTTTCTAAGTCAATTATTTCTGACAGAGATGTTTGGTTCACAAGTCATTTTTGGCGAACTCTTTGGAAAAAAATGGGTACCACACTTAAATTCTCCACTGCTTATTATCCACAGACAGATGGTCAGGCAGAAGTTGTCAATCATAGCTTAGGTGACTTGGTTCGATATTTAGTGGGCGACCATTTAACCACGTGTGATTTTGTTTTGCCTATAGCGGAGTTTACATATAATAATTCAGTCAATAGGTCTACTGGGATGAGTTCATTTGAGATAGTTACAGGTTATAAACCTAGAAAACTTATAAACCTTCTTCCCCTCCCCATAGGTGATAGGCCCAGTGCCTCAGAAGAGTCTTTTGCACAGCATTTGCATGATTTGCATGATCATATTCGTCAGCAAATAGCAATTAGTAATAACAACTATAAGTCTGCAGCAGACTCGTACAAAAGATTGCAGGAATTTGCAGTTGATGATGAGATGATGGTTAGAGTGCGTCCGGATAGTTTCCCTTCGGGAACCTTGAATAAACTTCATACTCGACGTATGGGTTTTTACCGAGTTCTAAAAAGAATTGGTTTTAATACTTATGAGTTTGCGATTCCCCACAATCTTGGAATCAATCCAGTTTTCAACGTCGAAGACTTGACTCCATACCGTGCTCCATTTGATTATCCAGTAGTTATTTCAGATCTACTATCATCTGTTTCGCTAGGACATCGATATTTTCCCATCCGTATACTGTCTCCTGCTCCACGAAAGCATCATATAGATTAGATTGAAGACATTCTGGATGATGAGATTGTTTCGACTGCTGATGGTAGATATCAGTGTTATTTGGTGCGTTGACGTGGACGTCCAGACTCAGATTGCACTTGGTTGCACACTGAAGAAGTCCAGCAGCTCGACCCGGATTTGCTCGATAATTATAATTTTCGTCATTTACCAGAGCTTCATGTTTTGAAGCCAGGGAGAATTGATGGAGATCATGATTTAATTTGAAAATAGATTTGATTTGATTTGATTTGGATCTTATTAGGATTTAGATTTTATTAGGATATTTGATTAGATTAGGAGTTTGGATTTTATTAGCATTCTTTTTATTAGGGTTTCCCTATATATATGGGTTTGTATGAAATATTGAGGAGATGAATAATATTTAAAAACTTTGAGAATTTTTTGGCGTGGATTTCGCTTGAATTAAAATCTTTCCTCGTAAATTCGTGGAGAGTGGGTGTGGATTCACTTGGGTGGATTCCTAAATCTTGTAAGTTCTTCCCCAATTTATTTTTTCTTCTCCAATTCCTCTAAAAAACCCTAATTCTCAAAACCCTAACCCTAATTTCGCCTCCGTCCTGCGTCATTTCTTCAATTGGTGGAGGCCCTCCACATTTAATAGATGTAATGCCAAAACATCTGGTGATCCTTTATACCTTCTTGTCATGTTATGAACCTTCAATCTCTTTGCATTTCCCTTGATACATTTCTCTCCCCTTACCTCCTTGATAAGTGATTTTGTAACCATCTATTTCATAATCAATAGATGATGCTTGGCTTGCCTTTCCCATAAACAATTAACAATAATATTAAATAAAATTTGTAAAACCATATGGTTTCTCTTTACATCTTGTAGAACGCTAATACACTCGAGGAATAATATTTCTGCAACTATTCCTAGGACTAGAGATCCTTATCTTCATCTAATATGCACTGTGTTCGAAAGAAAAAAATAAAATTTAGGTGGGTTTTTCTAATAACTCATAGTACTACAACAACAACAATAACTAAGTCTTTTATCCCAAGTATTTTGGATAGGCTACACGAACCATAATAGAATCACGCCGAATAGATCACATGGATAGTCCATCTCCCCTCATTCTTATCAAGCAATATGTCTTCATTTAAGCTTCTAGCATCTACATCTTTTCGTATTATCTTCATCCATATTTTTGTTGGTCGTCTCTTCACTCTTTTAACTTATTCTATGATGGTAAAATTTTCTTGTCAAGCTAGTGCATTTGAAGGTTTACATCGCACGTGACACAACCATCGTAGGTGATTTTCTTGCGTCTTCTCTTCGATGGGAGCTGCACTTACCTTAGCACAGTACTCTTATTCCTCATTTTATCTCTCATAGTGTTATCACATATCCAATAAAGCATGTGTATTTCTACTACCTTATCTTCTATGAATGACGTCTACTTTTCAATATACCCGGGCCCGATGTAGCCCGGCCCGATGTAGCCCGAAACTGACCCGAATAACCAAAACCGAACCGAATCGAAATAATTTAGTCAGATTTCGATTTCGAGCTTTGAAACAAAACCGAACCGACTGAATTATTTTAAAATTATATATTTATACAAAATCACACACACACACATATATATACACAATGATATATTATTGATTATAAATACAACACCAATTGAATACTTTAAACAGATATGTGTACTAAAATGATTAAAATTATAATTTTTAAACAAGTTTATTTAAAATTCGGTTCCTAGTCGAACCAAGCCGAACTGAATTCGATTCCTAATCTGAACCAAACTAATTTGGTTCGGTTCAGTTTTGCTTAAATTGGCAAAAATCAAAACGAAACCATCTGATGCTTACCCTAATGAGAATCAGTCCTCGTACAGTGAATAATTTTCCACTTCTGTGGTCAAGGTTTGCTACTTTTCAATTTTCACCAAAACCAGGGTCACAGGGATTTTCCATATTATTGCCTCAACTCTACTATTGAGCTATCCTCTTCGCAATCTTCATTGGTTATTTAGTGTTTTCGATACTTCAAGCATAAAAAATATCTCCTGACGCAGCAAGATTGACCTTCTCTAGCATCCCAAGGAATGGACTGACCTGCATATATCTGAATGTTGTGGATGCTCATGCTGGATTTTACATAGACATGGAAAGCATATAACTAATGTTTTTACATAATACCCATCTAGTTTAAGAGTTTTCCTCCCAATGGATAAGCCATTTAGCTGAAGCGATAAGTATTGAGAATAGGTTGTTAGAAGTTCTGTTTAACTCTTTGTTGTGCCCTTGTCTATTTTTTCTTCATTTTGTTGGCCAAAACGTGGTAAACAAAAACATTATTTTCTTTCCTTCTTTTCGGTCTTTGCAATGGACGACAAATTAAAACATTTTAATGGTGATTTTCAACTAGTTTTAGAGATCTCATACTTAATAGCAAATGTGACAAATTAAAGATTGTAATAGTTAAATTATATTTTCCTCCAATAACTGGCTGCATTATGCACCAATTGTAATTAGGATGCATTTAACAATTTAAAGATCCTATCATATCAATATTGATCCAATGGTCGTAAAGTTTGATCTGAAGATAAGATTCATAACTATTCCTTTTCTTTCAAACTTTTGCATGGATATATCTGGGAAAGCACATTTTAATGTTTACAACTAAATCCTTGTCTCTTTCTTTTTGGCACTTGCGTTGGACATGCCGAATCTAGTTGTATTATATTTTTGCACTCAATGGAAAAGAAAAATTTTGTGTCCACCGCTGATGCCAAGTTATTACGAAAACAATCGTCTAACAATAAACCAAATGCTACTTAAACCCAATGACACATAAGGTGACGCAATTCGTTTTGCAATAACAATAGCAGCCCAATACATTGTCATAATCCATATCATCTCAAGTACAAATAAAATTTTAAGAGAGATTAGGTCTCTTATATATTAAATTATGAAGAAATAGCAAGCACACTCCAGCTTCAAGCTATGGTTTTATTTATCCTGATAATTTGATCATTTCTGATGTTTTCTAAAATAACAAGCACATAGGGTTACACCTTAATAACTCTTCAGAGTAGGTAATTATATCACTGCCAGCTTTTCAGAAGCCAATTCTAGACAAATTCTATAATTGGACTTGGACTATTAATTGTTTTAAGGCTGATCATGACCACACTAGTTATATTCTCCCAACAAAACTGGTTAGAAAAGTAATATCTTAATTCATAAACCACTGTTGTCTGTTTGTTCTCTCCACTCCTAGCTGCATCCACCTCTGTTCATGAATGTGGTCAAGAAAGATATTATAGGATGAAAGGAGGGGAACAAGAGGTACATGATTCGATTTTCATAAAACTCTACCTTCAGAATGCAGGCTGAATCAACAAGACCAATGGGCATGTAAACAGCACTTAGAGTTGTATATTTGATGTGGGGTGGATAGACATGAGGATCAATGTTTATTTGAGCTGCATTTTAGGTTGCTCTTATAACAGATCCCTCACAGTATGAACTTCTATTTCATTCTTGATCTAAATAAATTTAATCCATTAATAAATGGTGTCTTTTCTGAAGTATTATGCAAGTATTATGCATGGGTTTTGGTTGCATCCCCATCCTTCTATATTAGCCAATCATGTGATAGGCAGAAGCTGCCATCTAGATGCCTCCTTGACGTGCCTGGTTATAAGCATTTGACCATCTAAAAGTTGGTTCAGTGAGCTGTTAAGAATCTGGACCAATGCGAGCTGGCCCATTTTTCAGCCTGTTTTCTAACAATTCAACTAGATTTGATAGTTTGGTTGTATAAATTAGTTAATGAAAGCAACATTCTTTCTTCAATATGTGCTAGGTTTCTTTTTGGGGACTGTATGAACATACTTGAATGATTATCCTTCATGAACTTGTATTTTTTAACAGCAATCAGCAACCTTTTGAAATGTCCACCATTCTGTCACTGATCGTGGTGACTCATCTGTGTCCAAGCATTATGATCTTCCCTTGTTAGCTCCCTGGGTGGACAAATGCTATCTGAATGTCAGTGTCTGGTCCTTCCATAACTGAAATTGTAGAATGCAATTTTCTTTTAGCCGAAGTCTTACTATATGTTCCTTCTCTCTTATCTCCTCTTTCAGTCACCGTCAGTCTCCTAGGATAGTGGCTCATTTAGGTAGATCTCCACACACTACAAGCGTTTATCTAAATCTCTCCTGTTTTGTCATCATCCCAACTGGTATTCCACGATTTCTCGTGACTGCTGATACAAACAAAGTGGTTGGGCGCTGTAGGTCTAATAGTATTGTGGTAGTCGAGTTGTTCTAACCTGGCATGCCATTAAAGTTTTGAAATGTGATTACTGATCAACTGTTATATTTATTAGGTGTAGGTTTCACTGTATCATGAATGCTTCCTTATTAGAGCATGCTGTGAAAAAACAATGGATGTCGGAAACAAAGTTAAGAAGAATCATAAAAATGCAAGATATAACATTTCTTAAAACACAAGATATAAAAAGGTTTGGCTGATCGAGAAGATCGATATGTGTCCATAGACAACAACAGAAATTACTTATTTACAGCTATAGTGAGAAGCGATTACAGCGGATAAGACTACAAATCTCGCATACTCTCTTTTGCATACAACAAGCCTCTTAGAAACACATGAATGGAGAATCTTGCATATGCCTAATTTTCTGATTGAGTTAGAGCCCAAATGAAGCTGAATACTTAAAGCACCTCTAAATCTTAGAGTCATACACTCCAGGTAGAATTCCCTAATTCTAATCCAAATTGCCAAAAAAAAATAAATTATTATGATCTTAGAACCTAATATAGAAGTAGATCACCAAATTAAATCATCCCCTAAATGTAATTCCTTCTCCTAATAAAATTTGAGTGGACCACTAACGTGAGTCCAAGCTGGACTCTTGCTTGAAGTCTGGGACAACCCTGATGGCATTCTCTCGGACATCCGAGCCAAAATAAATGCTCAATTGGGCATGCGGGTTGGATTTTCCAGTCTTCAACTTTTAGACAGGTTCAAGTAAACCAAATATAAACCTCTTTGTCTTTATTTTTCAACCATTCCAGGTACCAGACGGTGGATCGGGTCATATTTGGGTCAATCTGCATATGCTGGATCCATAGCCAACCTAGATAATGAATGGTCAGAGTCATTTACCCTTAACCCACCTGTTTATGATGTGATATGCCCAACCCGACCCATTAGGACTTTAAACTAAACCTGATTGGCTTGGTTTACCTGAATGGTGTAGATCGTGGAGTTAAAAAAATGGTGTGGATTTTTAACCTAGTAAGAGACACGTGAGGAGCAAAACTACAGTCTGTTACCAGAAAGTATTGAGAACCAAAACTCAATCTCCATATTTATAAGTCAGAGAATTACATATATTTATAGACCTCTCAACTCCACATAAACTACTAAATAGGCGATGTGGTACTAAACTCAAACTAAACCCAAATACAAAATAGTATTCTAATCTAACACTCTCCCTAAAGTTGGGATAATCATACCCAGCTTGTTACATAGATTAGAAAATACAGTTGGTGATGTAGTTTTAGTTAGAATATCGGCTGATTGCTCTGACGAAGGAGTAAACGGAGTACATATTATTTTTTCACCAAATTATCTCGAACCAGATGGCAATATACCTTTATATGCTTAGTACGATCATGAAATACTGGATTTTCAGCAATATAGATGGTTGACTGATTATCACAGTGCATAGGCATAGGATTTTTTGAGTTGAACCCAAATTCAGTCAGAAAATTTTTGAACTATAACAATTCGCACGTAGTATGTGCCATGGCCCGATATTCTGACTTAGCTGAAAATCTAAACACTACATCATGTTTCTTACTCCATGTAACTAGATTACCTCTAATAAATGTAAAATATTCAGTAGTCGACTTTCTATCTCTTTTATCTCCAGCATATCCAGCATCTGAAAAAGTAGAGATTTTAACATGTCTATATTTTTTATAAAATAATATTTTTCCACGATAACTCTAAATATATGTCAAAACTCTCAGAGTAGCTTTCCAGTGTATGTCTCTTGGTTTATGCATGAACTGACTCAGCAGCCCAACAGTAAAAGAAATGTCAGGTCTAGTGACTGTGAGATAGATAAGCTTACCAACTATTCTTCTATACTGCTTGGCATCCTCATACAAAGTACTGTCTTCACTCCACACATCTAAATCTAACTCCATTAGAATATTAGCAGGTTTACACCCAAGGTGACCGGTCTCTTCTAAGAGATCTAGCGCGTATTTTCTTTGAGAAAGAAGTAATCCATATTTATGATAAGCTAGCTTAATTCCAAGAATATATCTCTCAGCTTTTCCATGTCTTTAGTTACAAAATATTGCCTGAGATAATTCTTTGTTTCAATCAGACATGTATCACTCCCAGTTAGTAAAATATTATCTACTAGAGTTGGAAGTATCTAGCTGCATTTTGATGTGGAAGTGAAGTAGGGAACATACTAAAAAAAATAACATTAGCAGAGACAAAATACTTTCTAGACATTAGATCATAACACCTATATCCTTTCTATGTACTAGAGTATCCAATAAATACACACTTGATTACACGAGGAGATAACTTGTCCAAATCAAGAGATAAATTTTGAACAAAATACATAGACCAAATATTCGGGGTATAAGAGGAAATATGTGTGTTTCAAGATAAAGATAGAAAAAAGAGGTTTTACCATGTAAGACAGATGATGATATCCTATTTATTAAATGACAAACACACATAACAATATCAGACCAGAGATATCTGGGAATATGCATATGAATCATTAATGTCCGAGCAACATCAAGAATATATCTATGCTTTCTTTCAGCAACACCGTTTTACTGGGATGTGTGAGAACAAGAAATTTGATAAATAATTCCATTATTAGCACAAAATAAGGAAACATCAGTTTTCATATACTCCATAGTATTATCAGTGCGCAAAGTACGAATTGATATAGAAAATTAATTTTTTATTTTTTTAAAATAGTACAATTATACTAGGGACAACAGACCTTTCGCTTAGCAAATGCATCTATGTCATGTGAGAAAAATTATCTACAAATATAAGAAAATACCTAAAACTTTTAAAAAAGGGAAAACGATATGGACACTAAATATCAGAATGAACTAACTCAAATAGAAACCTACTACGTGGATTGACTCGACTTGGATATGAGATGCAATGATGTTTACCCAGTTCACAAGACTCACAATGTAAAGTAGATATGTCAGCCCTAGTGGGTACAACTAGATGAAGATTTTCGAGAGAAGAATGTCCAAGACGTTAATGGCACTGTAAAAGGGAATCAGAGAAAACAACAAACCCTGTAGGTGGTCTCGTCGAGATAGTACATCCCCCTTTGCTCATGTCTCGTACCAATCCTCATCTGAGTCTGGAAGTTTTGAAAAACACAATAAGTAGAAAAGAATGTTACAGAATAATTGTTAGTTTTGGTGATTTTGGTTAATAGACAACAAACTAATAGAAAAATTGAGAACAAACAAAATATTATTTAGGGTTAATGAATTGGTAGCGTGAACTTTTCCATCACCAATAACTGAACAAGAGGAGCCATCAGCAATTGGCCAAGGGGATATTTATCTAAAAATATAGGGAGGCAAACTTGCTTCTAATACCTGTCATATGGAAGGAAGCTCTAGAGTCTATAACTAATCAACCCATGATTGGTTAGAGAAAGTAATGTTAGTATCAATACCTGACAAGGATGCATGAGTAGCATGTGGACTGGTTATGGTGGATTGAAACGGAGAGTCTGTTAAGTTCACTTTGTGGAATTTGAACCATCGTTGAAAATGCCGAAGTACTAGCAGAATTCATTGTCGATGCAGTATCTTTTGTTGGAGGTAAAGGAGTAGTAGTTTGTGCCCATTCTGGTTTTTCATACTTCTCCCAACAGTATACAGATATGTATTTTTTTCTGGCACAATAATCACATTCACGGAATTCTCGTCCACTAGTGGAGTTTCGATCACCATTGCCACCACGACCACGGCCTCCCCCTGAATCACAACCGCAACCATGGCCACGTTCTCGTCCCCGTCTAGAAAATAGGACAGAGTGGTCATTGGAGGCAAGCATTTGAGGTGCTGATGCAGTAGAACCAGTAAAAATACGAAAGACTTGGGAATACATCGTTGTTTAGGATGGAACACTATCACCAGTAAGAATTTGACTCCTCACCTGGGTCAATAAAGAGTAATCCAATCCGGAAAGAAATTTTGCAATAGTTAGATCCTGACGATATTGTCTCAAAAACTTAAGATCTATAACCAGTGGCTGGTAAATCTCAAACTCATCCAATATACCTCGGAGAGCAGAATAGTACTCGGATACAGACATTTTGTCTTGTTTGAGAGTAAACAAGCGCTCATACAGTTCAAAAATTTGTGATATATTTTGTCTTGTTAATCACATTTTGACTGTCGCAGTAATCACATTTTGTGTTGTTAATTATTGTTGATTGTTCAAGGCAAATCTCTCTGTCGCTGCTCTGCTGCTGTGCTACTAGCTGCTGCTATTTTGGCTGTGCTGTTGCTGTTGCGCCTCTACTGCTAGGGGTTTTGAAGGAAGCCGTCACAGGTAAGATAGGTTTTTTTTTTATTTTTTGAGTGGATGGTTGAGATAGATAGGTAATCGAATTACACAGTTGAGATTTATTTCTCAAACCTGCTGCGTCTTTGCTGCTAGGGGTTTTGAAGGAAGCCGCCATAGGTAAGTTAGAGTTTTTTTTTAGTGGATGGTTGAGATTGATAGGTAATTAAATCGCACAATTGAGATCTATTTCTCAAACCTGCTCTGATACCATGTCAGAAAGTATTGAGAAGCAAAACTCAATCTCCATATTCATAAGTCAGATGATTACATATATTTATAGACCTCTCAACTCTACATAAACCACTCAATAGGCGATGTGGTACTAAACTCAAACTAAACCCAAATACAAAATAGTATTCTAATCTAACAGAGGGCATCCCTAATCTTGGTGTTGGTGTCATTTCCCTACTAATTTTAGACATAGAAGAAAATATGGGACTGAGACATGTAGGAGAAGATATTTTCAAAGTGGTAGTATTATTCATGCATAGGTTTTATCACACTGCACAGTGCACAGCATTAAGACTCTAAATTTAAGAAAATTAAGAGTATTCAACACATCTTCAAACAAGCAAAAATTAAAAAGCAAGTCTTCATTTACACGGATATCATGTATCCGCATGCATAACAGTTCTTTCATTTGTGTTTGGAAAAAGCCACATATTGTCCCGTATTATACTAAATAAATATATGTATTATGATTCAATGTTGAAGTAAATTGATGAAATTTGGTCCCATCGGATCTAGACAATCTTATTTTTTTTGGCATGAAGAAATAAAGAAGTCATTGCAATCGCAGGAAATACTAGGCCCACTAAAGGAACAAAAATAGAGGTAAGTTAAGATCTGTCATAGAATGGTTACATCGATTTAATATTTGTACCTATTATAAAGATATAAAGATATCTTATTATAAGTATCCCTATTATTATTATTTAGAAACTATTCTAAATAATATTTAATACTTAAGTAGTTAATAAGTGCAAGGAATGAGAACTAAATGAAGCGTACCTATTCATCTTTTTAGAGAAATATATATGATATTAGACAAATATATAGGATAATCCAATTTAAGTATAATAATTTTTATTATTCCCCCATCCTTTTCTTTTATTATATTAGTTTTATTATATTAGAGAGAATAAAAGAAAAGGGTTTTTTTAATTAAAATTAACAAATTTTCTGAAAGTTCGCAACTCTAACTAAACTAATTCAATCCAACAAACAGGAAACTAGCCATGCACAATAATTTATAAATTCATGGTTGCTGTGAACAAATTCTAACTCTACCAGAAAGCCACGATAAGTTAAGATCTGCATAAAATGGTTACCTCGATTTAATATTTGTACCATTATAAAGATATCTTATTATAAGTATCCCTATTATTATTATTTAGAAACTATTCTAAATAATATTTAATACTTAAGTAGTTAATAAGTGCAAGGAATGAGAACTAAATGAAGCGTACCTATTCATCTTTTTAGACAAATATATATGATACTAGATGAATATATAGGATAATCCACTTTAAGTATAATAAATTTTATTATTCCCCCATCCTTTTCTTTTATTATATTAGTTTTATTATATTAGAGAGAATAAAAGAAAAGGGTTTTTTTTAATTAAAATTAACAAGTTTTCTGAAAGTTCGCGACTCTAACTAAACTAATTCAATCCAACAAACAGGAAACTAGCCATGCACAATAATTTGTAAAGTCATGATTGATGTGAACTAGTTCAACAAGCAATAATAAGTCCGATTTTTCAAAGTTCAAACCATCCACAATAGCAAGTTCAACTTCTCAGATCATCTGCAACCCATTCATTGGAGAAGATTCAGAGTCGATGGAGAAGGATTGAACTTTATCATGCAAATATGCGATCGAAGGAGAGGAATGAATTTGATTGTGAATCAAGGTCAGTGTGGAGGAATCAACATCAAATGAGAGTCATCGAATCAAAGGAGAGGAATCAGAGTAAAGATGGGGAGGTAGTAAGGGTTGATGGGAGGGCATCAGACTCTGGCAGAGGGGAGCAAAGAGGGAAGAGAAATTAGGGCCGGATGTGTCCTGTGAATTAGAGTGTGGAAATGGTAGGTACTGGGTATTTATAATTCATGTTGGGAAGTGGTATATTAGACTAATTGGGTAATCCTTCAATTGAACTCAGGTCAACTTGTTTATGACCCATATCTATGTACTGCAGTTGGATTCGGCTGGTTTTGTGGGTACTACGTGCATTACCACTCTAATTCCAGTGACGTTCATTTGGTCCTGCAGTGATTGTTTTCTATTTCAACAACTCAGCTAGCAACTAGCTGAGAATGAATTTACCTTTTTAAATTGTGGCTTGGCCAGACCATACATACTTTATGACAAATGAATCCCATTTTGAGCCATGTCCACACTTTTCCATGAAATACAATGATTATTCTCCTGCCCATAATATTTGCAATTTCAATTTCGTTAAGCGCAAGAACCACATGACTAGCAAGTATTTAATAGAGACTCCAATGGTTTCCATGGAAAAAAATGTGTTAAACCTTGAGTGAATGTATGGCAACTTTTATAAAGTTCTCTCTATACGATTAAAAACAACCTTTCATTTCATTGTTAGTTCCATTGCACAATTTCATTTGTGATTTCAACACTATTGTTTTCCCGCACGAGAAAGACACTTACAGCTTTTTGGGTCCTCTCTCATCTTTATATATCATTTAGCAGACCGATGGATTTTATGGATGCTGAAACAAATACAAATCCAATAGATCGATCCATCGCCCATTTACTCTTTCACAAGCCTTCAGAGAGTGCTAGAGGGTGGACAGGCGATACCATGTCACTGAGTCTTGTATCATGGTAAATCATTTGAATTATTGGTTTAATACAGTTTTTTTTCCTTCTTTTGTGGTGCTGGGGCGTACTATTCTCTCTCTTTGCTAAAATTACCATCCCTTACAGAACAAGCGGGCTCAGGTTCCCATCACCAATCAGGTCTTGATGCCCAACCAATTTCATCGCTTGTAGTGCTACGCCAACTGATCTACCTTGAAGAGTTTGGTACTCCTGCGACACCTATACCTTGTTGAATGTTGGAATGCTGTCTTAATGCTATAACCGAGCAGCCATATCATGTTTCTGTTGTATATTCGGATAGAATAACATATAGTTGAAGTCTTGTGAAAGGGGGTTGTGATATTTGTTGATGGTCACATTATGTTTGTATTCTCCCTTCTCCTTAGGGGAGTTGTTATTAATAAATGAGCTGTGCAAAATGTGTAACAGCAGGAAGAAGAGAAGTTGCAGGCAAGTCCTATCTTCTTAATCTGTACTTGCGCAATTTTGTGCAAACTTTGTTTCAATATTTGGTTCAGCGAGCAGAAGCTTTCTTCGTGAACATAGTTCTTTACTGTCCTGCATACCTGACTACGAGTGAGGTTCATCTCACTTCTATGTGAAAATATTATGCTTCCAGTGGAACAATAATATTGTCACTACTTGATTTTCAGTGATGACATGAACTATCAGCCATGATCTCTTGCACAAAGTTTGAAATGGGAAAGTGTGGAGTTACTTGTTCTTCGGCACTGCGTTCTCATAGTGTTGTGTTTTTTCCAATTAAAACTGTTGCTGGTTGGTATGCCTAGAGTTAATTAGCAAAAGATTGAGCTGTGTGTGTGTGTGTGTGTTTGGGGGGGGGGGGGGGGAGGACAGTTACGATTGTGTCACCTGCTGAGCTATATTTCCTTGTACAAATGAATCAATCCGTAGTGATTGCTATGCTGCCTTACTGCTGAAGCAGTGTCATGTTTTCAAATATGAGGGTGAAGTTATGAAGTATTAATATTGAAATTCCAGTAAGGTTCTCTATTGACACTTTTTTAAATTCCCTTTTAATAGGCGAACCTTGAAGTGGAAATGTGAAAACTGGTGTTGCATGCAGTTGACAGTCTAAAGTCACCTTTGTCTCAGCCTTTAGATTATTTAAGTCCTAGGGTGAGGTAATTACACCATAATACGTAACCTACAACAAGTCACATCGCGATGTTGAGCTTAAAATGGCAGACATTTTCGAAGTTTTTGGGTGCAGTTTACATCTCGCCTTTTCCTCCTCCCGAAGACGAATTAGACTGAACCTATGTGACGAGCTGCTCTCCTTAGGGCCGGGCCAAGTTTTACTCTCGGAAGTGAATCGACCCAATTCGGCCTAACGCCGGAACACTCAGGTAAAATGAACTTAAAAATAAAAATTAAAAAAATCTGGGAAAAAAAGGTTTGGGCTCAAAGAGGAACTGGAAAAACATATCGTTAACCTTATAAAAATAGAACAACACATATGGAATTTTAAAAAAAAAAAAAAATTAAACTTTCTATTGCTTATTAAATTAAAGTTTTTGTATGCTACACGATATAGAAGTTAAATAAAATACTACTGGCACCTCTCTACATATTTTTGATCATGTAAAACTCTTTCTTATATATAAGTAATACAACTGAAAACAGAAAAAATTACAATTAATTTTCTACTGTAAATCTCTAAATTTAATACTTAGCTACTTCAACGATTGTTAAGCCTTAATATCTCCTTTCAGTTGCCCCCTAATTTTGTAGACATATGGCTAACTATACTTGTGTAACATCCAAACTGATCATGTGGTCGTCTATCATGTAAATGTGCTCTCCAAAACTAGAGTTGAAGGTTAAACTCTCAGTAAGTCGTGAGTTATGATGAAAAGAGCATTATACAAAGTCGATCCATCTATGTTAAAAATGTTAAAGTCCAAAATATTATTTGGACATTCTATTAAAAAGCACTAAATTAGTTTTCAAGTTCAGATACTTTGCTCGATGACAACAGTCCAAATCTAACTTTACTAATCATCTTATGAACTAGAATTAGAATGTTTATTGAAAATAAGACTTACCTTTGTATGGCTTGGATCTAGCATATGGTTGGAGCATGAACACTAGAACCTAATCTAGTATTATATTGATCAGATAGTTTATTAAAATAACTTTTTATTGGCATTAAAAAACATATGATTAACTCATTTCTCTCACCATATAAAGTAGTAAAAAAACTCTCGATACCATCCCTTTCATACAATGATCAATAGAACACCAAAATAAAAAATAGGGTTAATTACAGGTAGATCCTCTGTAGTATTGAGAATGTATCACTTAACACTCCTGAAATTTGAAACTCTCAAAAAACCCCCTGAACTTAGTTATTTCCGCTCTCCTTTTTTATTAAAGTACACTCTTATCGCTCAAATTGTTATTCTACCATTATCTCTCCCTTTAATAAGTGTGCTGTTTAAAAAGAAGAATGAGGGTAGAATAGGAATTTGAGGGATAAGAGTGCACTTTAGTAAAAAAAAGAGTGAAAATAACTAAGTTCAGTAAGTTTTTTGAGAGTTTCAAACTTCAGGGGTGTTAAGTAACACATCCCCAATACTGTAGAGGGTCTAACTGTAATTAACCCTAAAAAATAATAGAAATTAGATAGAAATATTATTAAAATTCCTCTCAACATTTAGGATCATATTTTCCATATATATATATATATAGAGAGAGAGAGAGAGAGAGAGTGAGAGAGAGAGAAATGGAAATGAGCTGACAGCTCACGCAAATTATCTGAGCTGCAGTTCATTTCCACTATCTCTAATAATCTTTTTTAAAAGATTTCTTTTGGATTATGATCACGACCCCCTAGGGTTCACTCATACCCATTTTCTTGGGTTTTAGTTTTGATTTGAACCTCCATCAAATTAATACAAAATTAATGATTTTCAATGAATAAAACATTTTGTATGCACTTGATGAAAGGGTAAATGAACTCTAAAACTTATGAAATTTAATCCGAAAGAAGTTAAGAAGGTATAGATTGTAATTGTAAAAAAAAATTGAAGAAAAATCATTGGATCATTATAATTTTGCCGCTAGCTCACGTAACTTTTCCTGAGCTGACGGCTCACCTACAACAATCATATATATATATATATATATATATATATATATATATATATATATATATATATATATATATATATATATATTAGAAAAATAGAAATGAACTTACAACCGAAAACTGAACCGAATAGTTGAACCGAAACCGAAAACCGACCAAACTTCTAAAAAACTGAAACCGAATTTTCGGTTCGGTCGGTTTTTGATTATTTGGGTTTGAAACTAAATATCTGATAAATACTTGTATTTTATAGGAAAGATAATAATTTTTCTTTTTCTACCTATTAAAATAACAATACCATGTTTTTCATCGAAGATTTAAAAGAAAAACATATTGAAAATAAAAAAAGAATAAACTACAATTGTAAAATTTCGGTTTTTTCGGTCGGTTCGGTTAGAGCTAAAGCCACCGAAATCCTACCCGAAATCCGAAATTAATTTTAGTTTTTAAACCGAACTGAACCAAAAACTGAATAAACCGAACCGATCGGTTCGGTTTTGCAGTCCGGTTCGATTTTCTGCTTAGCCCTACTAGGGGGTCAAGATCATAATCCAACAGAAATTTTTTTAAAAAAATTATAGGAGTTAATAAAAATAAACTACAACTCAGATAATTTGTATCAGCTGTCAGCTCATTACCATTTCTCTCTCTCTCTCTCTCTCTCTCTCTATATATATATATATATATATATATATATATATATAATTACTATATATCAATCGCAAGCTCATATAAGTTACGTGAGTCAGCGGCAAAACAAGTAATGGTTCTTATTATGTTTTGTCAAATTTATTTTAGGATCATAATCTCTATCTTCTAACCTTTTTTAGTATTAAATTTCATAGTTTTGAAGTTTATTTACCTTTTTATCAAATCCTTTTATCAAATGGATACAAAATGTTATATTTACTGAAAATCGTTAATTTTGTGTCAACTTGAAAGCAAACCACATCAAAACTAAAATCTAAGAAATTTGGTATAAGTGAATTCTGAGGGGTCGAGATCACAACTCAAAAGAAGATTTAGAAGAAAAAAAAATTATTCAAGATAGTAGAATTAGAGTGCAGCTCAGGTAATTTATATGACTCAACGACTCATTTCTATTATTCTCTCTCTATACACACACATATGAGTGTTTAACCTAAAATAGCCTAACAAAGTAAACTACTTTTAAGTCTAACATATCTAAGGATAAGTTTTAGATTCTGATTTTAATTGTAATGGTGTCTAAATAGTTCAATTCACTTAACTGATTTGAGATAATCTAGACTTTGTTGCCACCTATAATGCTGCACTATCTGGATGGTGGATGCACGGCATAGTTGCTCGACAACGTGTGGTAATATGATTGGTCTTAATTATATAATATAGTCAATGATAACAAAATTTAAGCATGACAACTAACGAAACAAATATTCCAAGTTAAAAATATTATAACTTTCATCAAAATAAAACTAGTGAAAATTAGCTATATAAAATACCACTAAAACAAATAAATATTGTCTTGAGTCAAACTATTAAATATGCCACTAGCATTTATTCAATCGATTAACCAATCTTATAATTCCACCTGTTCCTGAAAGTAGTCAAAATCATATTTCGTCTCTGGCAAATCCACCTCTAAATTTGGGGATATGTCTACCCATATATAATCAGAATTGTCAGTAAGGTAACCAATAAAATAACAGTGAAATAATATAGAAACTAGTGTCATAATATCATATAAATCAAATATAGATAAATCAATAAAAATCCCATTTAATCATTAATGCACATATCTTCCAATTGACAATCTTTTAACTACAGTATTTGAAAATTCAGGACAATATAAAATTGATGAGTCTAAATACACTCCACTATACTAGGAAAACAGTAACAGTAATATTATTGTGTGACAACTGGAAAAACAGTAACAAAAGCACTTGGTTCGAGCTGATCCCAAACCCTCCCATATAGAAAATAGTGGCACAATTACTTGTAGTTTATCAAATTACATTAATTCCTGGTTTCTCCCAAAATCCAATGTTCTTTCAGTTCAAATCTTTCACTCAATTTTAGTGTAGTAGATATGACGGTGATAATTACAAGATTCAGTATTAATTTTTCAGTATCAATTAGTAGTAATACTACAGTAACTCTTTGAACATATTGTAAATTGTACTATTTATTCCGTTTAATAGTTTTCGATATCTGTCAATGTCTTACTATAACATCAATTTACTTAATTATTAGATTAAAAATACATAATAACTAATATATTATATTTAGTCAGTAGTTCTAGTATTACTATTATTAATAATAATTATAAATAAATCTTCACAATAAAATTAATAGTAAATCATTATATCAATAAAGTTGTGACTGTTGTTCACTATCGATGGAGTTAGGCCTGCCATTGACAGCGAACCAAACTGCTCGTTGTCATAGATGACAGACATCGACCATGACTGTGATAGAATGGCATGGTCACTGTCGTGGCTGCTAGGGTCATTGACCGCGAGTCGATAGAATAATACCGTTAGTTGTTCCTCTCTCCTTTTTCAAACAATTTTCTTTTCAATGAACATCTTCCTAACATTTATCATGGATAAAGTTCATATAAAATCATTATAACCATGATCTCATGCGATATAATGAATAAAAATCATCTTTTGAATCAATATTCTTTTAAAATTTCTCCTTTCAATTAGATCTTTAGTAAGAACAACTTTTAAGACCAATACATATGATTTAATTTATACGATCAATTAGAAACATTAAATTCAAACATAAATTGCAATAGCTAGTATGATTAAAGTGAGTTAAAAACTCACCTGGTTTTGAATGAAAAAAGATTCCAAAAAGAAGATCTGAAAAGTTTATCCTTCGTATTCTCCTTCGTTCTCTTCTCTCCATCTTACCTGGTCTAAGGATGTTCTCCTTTTATAGGGAATTTGGAATCTTTTTTAATTTTCCTATCTTGGTCAAAATCTATATTGGTTATGGAACTATATTTTATTTAAATCTTATTAATTTGATAAGATATTAACTCTTCCTTAAAATCTAACATAATCTACTACCCTTAACCACTTACTTGTCCTAGTTAGTCAAGGTTTATGTTGGGTCCTACAAATTTGAGGATTCGAATCATGATATTATCTACTTAAGTCAGTCATTATCTAAATTTTTTCATTCTTTTATTTAAATTTTCTTTTTAAATATAAGTGGAGTGGGTGTTACAATCTACCTAGCCAATCCGAATAGCCGTCAAGTCCATTCTGCGAAGCAAACTTTTTGAACGTACCTAATTGACTAGGAAGGAGCAAGATAAGATCAAGTATCTTGCTAGTTTTATTTTATAATTTCACCTAAAAGGTGTTTACTATAATTTTTTAATTCTCCCAGTATAAAATTATTTTGCATAAATATTATTCTAGGAATTTCAAGGTGAACCTTCAATCTTAGTTTCTAACTTTTGGCATTTTTTATGTTAGTGTTAGCAAAAGTTATAATTTTTACCTCTTACTCCACTTACTAGACGAACATTCACAGTTATGTATATAGCATATTGAGAATTTATGTAGATCCCAAATATAATAAAAATGGGTATTAGATACATTCAAACAGAGAATATTATGTTCGTATTAAACGAAACGATAGGTTTAAATTTTTTTTGACTCGCATATTTATTACATTTGATAAAAGTATCAAAAGTCTTCAATATTAATTAGTGGTTGATAATAAGATTATCTGTTCGTACATAAATGACTTGGTAGTAATTAGAAGATTTTATTGAATATTCTCTCTTGAGAGATTATTGGTTATTTCCCGTCATCACACCTAGGCTTGAATGTCTCATCATCATAATTTGGACCTAACTAATATTTTGTAATGTGCAATATTAAGTCATTTTTTTCAAATTTCTTTTTAGATCATAATCTTTATTTCTTTAATTTATAGGATTAAATTTTATGAATTTTGGAGTTCATTTATCTTCAAGTGGTCACAATTTGTTATTATCACTACAAACCATGAAAAATGTATCTTCTTGATTAAAGGCCAAATCCAAATTAAAAATTGGGAAACCAGGTATGAGTGAATCCTATAGGATTGAGATCCTCATCTAAAAAAAGAAAAAAAAAATGGAGATAGTGGAATTGTTTGCATTATCACAAGTAACTTACATGGGCTATCAGCTTATACCTATTTTTCTTATATATATACGAGAATAATAGAAATGAGCTGATAATTGGAGTAAGTACATGCACTATAGTTCATTTTCATTATGTTCTTCTTATTTTCAAAATATATTTTTGAGTAATGATCTCAACTCTCTAGGACTTACTCAAACACAATTTTTGGGATTTTAGTTTGATTTGACTTTCTATCAAGCAAACACAAAATAAACGATTTTTAGTGAATACAACACGTAAATGTGACGATGTTGAAAATAAAATCCAAAACATGTGAAATTTGATTCTAAAAAAGTTAAAGAGGTAGATATCAATGATGAAAATATCGCGTTATATAACTTGTTATATTGCATTATGGTACATAATATAAACCAACATTATTTAACATCGAAAATAACTCAGTACACCGTAATGGTGCGTTTTTAATATTATTTTATGTTATTTTGTATTATGTTATGCTACATAACCAAATATTACTTGTTTTGTTATTATATTTTAGGAAATTTTCAGAGTGATGTTGATTATTATTTAGATTGTTAATTGATTGTTGTAAATATTTAATAGTTTTTTGTTTACTTATTTGATTACTTGTGTAATTACTTATTTTCTAATTTGCGATTGCTTACTTAGTTGCTTGTTATAATTCCTATCCGATTATTAGATTTTCTTACTTTTTTATTTTATTATACTCTAAGTTGAATTGAAATAAACAATTATGAATAAAATAAATTGAGCATACCAAAATATAAATCACAATGATTATAACTCAAATAAATAAATTTGCAATTTTTTTTTCTTATTTGGTGATGAAATTATGATTGTGAACTTAATATAATTCATGAAAATAAATTTAAAAAATTATTTTGAAACTTATTATAATCTTAAGAGTTAATTGTAGAAACTATCCCAATACTATGGGGTGTAACATTTATACTCACAAAGAATTTTATTCACACTTTATTCCCTAGGTACATAACATAGTTATGAGATATAGTCACTATGATTAAAATAAAGTATATTAAAATTAGGGTTAATTATACTCAGACCCCCTGTAGTATGGGGCATGTAACACTTAGACCCCCTGAAATTTAAAACTCTCACTTAGACCCCCTGGACCAGGGGGTCTGAATGTAATTAAAATATGGTGATTTAGATACTTCAGGGGGTCTAAGTGAGAGTTTTAAACTTCAGTTGGTCTAAGTGTTACATGTCCCATACTACATGGGGTCTGAGTATAATTAACCCTTAAAATTATTTAAACCTGAAAATACCTTCTACTTACTTTTTACTATCACCCTGAGCTCATTTTGTTTTGTCGAATATGAAGTGAAGAAAAGAGATGGTTTGGAGCTGGATTTCTAAGATACACTCCCTCTCTCTCTCCCTCCGTCCCTTCCTCTCCCTCTCTCTCCCTATCTCCCTCTCCTTCTCACTCTCTCTCTTTGTTTATCCATCTGATTCTCTCTCTGTCTCGTTTCTCAATCTTGTCCAAGTGAAGATCAATGAAATCTGTGGTCTTAACTTCCATCTTTTGATATGTTTATCCATGTTTTAATGGCCAAACCTAAGATTTTAATTTACCTTTTGGTTTTGAGATCCCAAAACATCGTCCCAGGCAACAAAGATATGACTATTGTGAAAAAAAAAAAAAAATCTAAATGCACTGTGCGGAGGATTCCTCCAATATCACAAGTTCTATTTTCATAGGCAAGCCATGCATTGTGTGAAAAAGGATTATGAGTATTGAGTTCGGAATAATCACATGAACCTGAGGGATGTATACTAAGCATCATAATTAAGTTTGTATTCATCCTGCAATGCAAATTTTGAGCAATAAAGTTAAGAAATGCTAGCAATATATGTAGAAAGCTAAACCGATAACAAACCGTTTACTCACTAAAATAGTTCAGAGTTCTTGTATATGACAACAATCGACCCCAATATCTATTCATGTGCCAAAGAGGTTGACTCTAACATTCTTATAGCAGGATTGCAACCATCATTAATTTTGTTGCTCCCTTCAATTTCCTATATAATGATATACCAAAAGTTTTTATTAATCATTACATAGCAGCTATATATCTTAAGATTTTTCCCCTTTTTGCAGGGAAAATATGGCCATACAGCATGCTAAATCATAGGAATATACTAAGTCTAGTAGTATATTCCTTGCAAAAAGGGAATATACTACTAACCTCCATAGTACATAGTAGTTATTGCAATTAACCCTAAACTTAAAATAACTTCAATATGATATAAATTATTTTTATATTTTTAGAAATTTTAATTTATTTTTAAATTTATAATAATTATTATATATAGTTTTATATTTATTTTATTAAAAAAATATAAAATAACATATGTTATGCACTACATTATATGCGATTTAACCTAATAAAGACAAAACGTTAAGTTACTGCTTTCGTTATTTTAAATATTGGTAGAGATCATGATATAAAAAAAATAAAAAAATAATGAGATAAAATTAATTTTAATGCCTCTCCACCCGAAATCTGGACAGCAGAACTCCAACAACATATTATTATAGGAATATACTAAGTCTAGTAGTATATCAGTTACAATTATGAGAGGCACAAAATAGCAAATAAAAGTAAATGTAATAAGAAAAGTTTTTATTGTTCTATATAACTTATTACATCATGACAGTGGAAGTAAAATAGAAAATTAACTAAACGTGGATCTAAACAAGAGGGGTTCTTTTTAATACATGATAATTCATGAAAGGGGATGCTAAAAGAAAACAACAATAAGTCTTCAACAATCTCCAAAAAAATACACTTGGTCATCATTGGTCGTATCTACTGGTTCCTTCTCAAAATCTGGATATGCACACTCAGATCGCCAAATCACGACCAAAATAATAATACAAGTATGAAAAGATAAAGAGTAAGAAATAATTGAAATAGACATTCACGAATAATATGAGGGACAATAATGAATATGAATGTAAGTATAGAAAATATTTAATTTATTGCTAAGTTCTTGATAATAGTTATTCTAGTTATAGATATATTCTAGTCTATACGTCAGATGTCTCATCTGAGCTGCCATATATTATAGGAGAATTTAACTATATTCGTATTTCGATTGTTTTCTATATAGATCAGAAAAAAATAATATGGATTATCCTGAGCTGACCTAGATCAACATAATGACAATAGTAATATTTTGATATGATCCAGTAAATCACCATAGTATGTGCAAAAATCAGTTGTACAATTTAACAAATATAAATAAAATATTTCACAATATTTCACAAAAAATCTTAATCCAATTCGGATTTTAAATGCATTCGGGTCCAGATTTTAATCGGATTATCCAAATCATTTTTCTTAGTGAGCCCACTTTAAAACTTTCCCTTTATAATAAGATTGACCCTAAAAATATTGGACAATTTTGCCCTCTCCATCAACCTCAAGTCTTCTCTCTCCCGCGTGAGCAGGTGCAGGTATGTAGTTTTTTTTTTAAAGCTTCAAACCCAGTCCAATTTACTTGATCTCCACCTCCACTAGATCATCTCGTGTTTTGAAGTCGAAAATTTACTTCATTTTCATATATTATTTTCTAAGAAATCGTACAAAAGAGGAATTTTTGAGTTGTGTCGCACTCGATGAAAATGGAGAATACAAATATGTCGTTGTTTCTATTCGATAATGATGAATAAGGGAAGAATCTATAACGGGGTGTAATTTTAGAGGAAGAACAATGTATAAATCACTTCTTGAAGGGAACATTAAAACTTGATATGTCCGGGGTTGTGGCTATTCATCCGAACTTAGAATCCGGCTAAAAGAAGACTTATCTCGGACTAGAAGTTTACACAGTAGACTGTAATCGGGATTTCCAGTATGGATAAATAGTATTTCATCCGGACTGGAAGACCGGATGAAATTCTATTCATTCGGACTGGAAGTCCGGACAGTGGACTGTCATCCAGACTTCAGTCTGAATAAATCTCTTGTTATCCGGACTGTCAGTCCGAATAACAATCCACTGTCTGGACTACCAGTCCGGATATGTTCAACTTTGTCTGGGGTGTACACCCGAGACAGTAGACTGTACACAGTGCAACAGTTGTTATTAAAAATAAATACCAATATCAAGTCATACTAAAACATAATAAGTTATTCAATACAAAATTATTGCAAGTCTTACTAGAATAACACCATTAGAACAATACATATACAAATTATCATTTCCATATCAAAGTTTTTGAGTAATAAAATCTAAATTTAACATAGTTTTTAAGTACAGGCTCTTCAAATTATAACTCTAATTCTAAAAGAAATGAATCAAATAACTAGGATCTTTCGAACAAGTTGACGCCGCAAGGGAGTACTGGTATAATCCTGCCTTATCTCTCTCATTAAAGATAGATTTCAGCTTCTTATCGTAGCGAATTTTCCTCTTGTTTGCCAGGTTCTGCAGTTGCAAACACATTAAGTCAAGACAGGATTAATTTGAATCCATGCTATCTATTATCATGCTGGCTTAATTTGATTTCACTGCTTAAAGCACCATCATAATCCTCTGTAAGATTCAATTAATCTTCCTAAACTTTCAATCTACTATGTTAATAGCACATATGGATATGTAAGTACTTACTATTTATAAATAAGTTGTTGCTAGTACGTGCAGCTTGTTCATTGAAAAATGATCCTGAAACTAGCTTTTAAGTGACTGCATTATCTAAATATTTCATAAAAATCAAACTCAAAAAATTAATCAACCCTGCCTCACAGTGAATATTCCAGGAACATATCACCTGTAATATTCAAAAGGGACACTGCTCATTTAAAATTTACCTATCTTGTTGGTTGGATATTGAGGCAAACAGTATCTGATGAGGTAAGATGTGGAGACAACTTTTTACCAAAGTAAATTTAAAAAAACGAGTACTCAGCCCCTAATTAGAAATGTTTAACAGAGTCGCAAGTTGTATAATTCCTGTAAACCAGTTTAAAATTTCAATTTTAAAGAAAATAAAGATCCAAAAACCTAGCATGGTGGCTATTATAATGCAAAAAAAAAGAGAGAGGAAAATAAAAAAAAAAACTTACAAAATCAATTTGTCCTTTGCTGTAAACACCAACTGGTGCGGGCGATCGGACTGGACTTGAGTGGCGGCCGCGGTGGGTGACCGAAGTGGACTCCAGCGGTGATGGTAATGGCGGCGGGCTCTGCAGTGTGTTGGGGGGAAGGTGTGATCGATTCTAGAGAGGAGTAGAGGAAATTTTAGGATAGTAGGGGAGTTGGGTTTTAGATGAAGTGGGAGAAAACAAAGGGAATGTATTTTGGTTATTTTTGATGTGCTCACCAGAAAAACCTCTCTTCCCTTAGAGAGGGGCTCACTAGAAAAACTGGGCCCACTGAAAAAAAAAAAAAAAAAAAAAAAAAACATTGGTGTGCCCCTCTAGAAACTCCCGGTATTCGCCCTCTCTCGTTCGTCGCCCTTTTAAATTCTCGTTCCTCCCTCTCATAACCTTACCCTAGAGACAGAAGAAATCGCTTGATCGAACAATGGGGAGCGGCAAGAGAAGCAATTACATGGCGGCGGAAGAGGAGGACAGGATAGCGAGCTTCGCTCAGATCCCGACGAGCTTCGGCCACGAGCTCAGGGCCTGCCTCCGCTGTCGGCTCGTCAAGACCTACGATCAGGTAATCCTAAACCCTAAATTAGGGTTTTCATACTTCATATAATCAATCTCTTTCTTCTCTTGCTTCAGATTGCTACTTTATTTAGTAGAATCGCTTGTACAGTGCTTGAGGTACTTGGGCTTTGGGGTTAGGGTTTCTTGATGTTTGGGATGCCACACTCTGATCAAAATTAAAAAAATTAGATTAGATTATGGTGGTTGGTAATGTAATCATTCTTAAAGTTCGCTTTTAGTAATGGTTTAATTATTTAGAAACCTTGGGAAATAATTGAATGCTGAAGTTTTCCAAGGAACTTTCTTTAATAAATTGACACTGAATTAGGATTTAGTGTCAATTCATTTGCTTGAACTGTTATTTCTGGGGGACCATTCAACCAATCAAATTTGTAGAGTGTTATGGGAGATCATCAATGGAAATTTTAGTAATTTGCACCGCACTTGCTTGCTTTCTACAAATTAATTTTGCATCTCCTTAGCATGCGAATGGAATTTGAGAAATAAGAGGATTTGTTAGTTTTCTATTTCATTAAAGTGAAGGGGAATCAAAAATATTTTCAATTTGGTTATTTGGTTCTCATAAATATGAGTTTCTATCATAAAAAAAATTAAGTGGTTGTGTAATATTTTTAGTATGTGTGATGAGTATTTAAGATTAGCTGATCTTAAAATTTTTTACATCATTTTTAACTATGAGGGCAACTTTTATATGACATGATATAGGCAACTGTCTTCAAAGTTGTCCCCCATGTGCCCAAACTTAGAATTTTAAATGGAAACATGAGAATTTATGTATATCTGTGACAGAATGTTTCCGGTTGACATTATGTTGGGTGGACTTCCTAGAGCCCTAAACTCTTGGAAGATTTGGGAATGATGGTTTCCTTTCCTTTCCTTTTTTTTTTTTTTTTTTTTTTGTGTGCTCTCGTGCTTCATTTCTTAAGCATTTTGTATCATCTGTATAGTATGCCAAAGACAGGCCTGGGTGGTAATGTTAGTAAATGAAGGAAGAAGTCATCTTCAAGATTTACGATGTTGGGTGCCCTTTGCTGTTTGCTTCTAACTGAAAAGAAAGATCAAGGACATGGGGAGCTAAAGGAGGGAAGGTTTACATTCTAAGTAGTAGTCTTCATAGAATGATTAAGCATTAAAAGCCTGTAGGATTTGAAGTGAAGAAAATATCTGATTTCACTTTTGACACTGATGTCTTTGATGCATGAAATAAAACCTTTAACAGTCCGTAGAAATGGATACTGAACTTATTGAATTTTAGTAGCTTACCTATTCAAAATCAAGTCACTGTTGGATAATGCTAATGAACTCCTATGTCTTATCTAATTTTTTGTCTAAAACTTTCTTGTAATTACCATTTCTCGTGATGCACTTCCTTCTCATTTCATTACTTCAAAACAGCACTTCTCCAATAGCCTTGTGGCCTTATGAAGTTCATCCCCATCGTCACTTGATGTGGAGTTCAAATTATTCTTTATAGAAAATAATTTGCTAATGTTGTTACTTAAGTTTCTGACTCAGTCGTGTACTTTCTGACGGAACTCTTCTCAAGCTGCAAGGTTTCATTGTATTTAAGCTGTGTGGGTTGTATTTTGTTTATACTTAAAAAGAATTTATTTCTGGGAATATCTTCCATTTAATTTTTTATTCATATGTTCATGTGACTTAGAGTTGATTTAAATACCTACAATAAGCTCGTCATTTTCTTGTTCTTTTAAACTGTTTATTGTTATAGGGAAAATTTGGACGGTGTTCCTTTGTTTAACTAGCTTAAACTACATGCACAATGCTTTAGGTTTTCTTACATGTTAACCGACTTTCTAGGATTTAAGGTAATCCACTATGTCACCTATACTCCTTTTTTCACCAGGAATTAGGCACCAAACTAGGAGCTTGACATTCCTAAATAAAAGAATCTTCCTCACATAAATATAGCATACGTTTCACATGTTATAAATTCCTTACACCATGTGGCGAGGTGTATACCTTATTTAGTGTAGGCAAGTGATAATATGCAAGGCATGTGTTAGAATGTTATATATATAATATATGTGTGTGTGTGTGTGTGTTATAAACTGATATTTAATGCCATGCATTCATCATATTAGTAATAACGAAAATATTGGCAATATCTTTCCTGTATTTTCTGGTATACTGTATATATATATATATATATATATATATATATATATATATATATATATATATATATATATATATATATATATATATATATATATATATATTGGTATCGGCTGATATTTAAAACCTCGTAGTCTATACAAGTTATTTAATTTTTAATTGATACTATATTATGTGAGAATCACAGGAAGCAAAATGGGCCGCTTTCTGTTGTATATGCTGCATATATGTTTCGAGAAAATGTTTATGTTGGATGTCATTGTCATTTTCTGGACTCTATATTTGATGGCCATTTGATGGAGATCAGTATTAGATTAGATTAGATTTGATTTGATTTGATTAGAATTTGGATTGTATTAGATATTTGATTTGATTAGGAGTTTGGATTTTAATAGGATTCTGTTTGTTAGGGTTTCCCTATATATAGGGTTGTATGGAGTATTGAAAAAGATGAATAATATTTTGAGAAAAATTCTTGAGAAATTTCTGGCGTGGATTTCGCTGAATTAAATCTTTCCTCGTGGAGAGTGGGTGTGGGCCTGGGTGGATTTCCAAATCCCAAAAATTTTCCCCAATTTTTCATTTCTTTCCCAATCCCTCTACAAAACCCTAATTTTCAAAACCCTAACCCTAATTCCGCTTCCGTCCTGCGTCAAATTGGTATCAGAGCCTAAAATTATTTTCTCCTTCTCCACCTGATCCTCCTCCACCTGACCTAGCCACCCTCATCCTCACCCTCCATCAACCAGCAAGAGAGAGAGACAAAAAAAAAAAACTCTGACAGATCCAAAAAAAAAAAAAATTCTCTGATCTGTAGAGAAGAAAAGAGAAGAGAGAGAGAGAGAAAAAAAAAACTCTCTTTCTCCCTCAAATCCTCCCACTCTTTCTTCCTTCTCTTCCACCCGACCCCCAAAAAAGCCCCCAAAACTCATGAAATCGGAATGAAAGAAATAGAGATGAGAGCATCCCTAGAACTAGACGTACTGAAGATGACATCACACGTAGAATAAAAATTGAAGCACCTACGTTCAATAACACTCATGACCCTAAAGTCTTTAGTGACTGCTCGCAGACATGGATTACTATTTCGATTGGTATGATATGCCTGAAGTGCGTAAAATACGATTTGCTCGGATGCGATTGACAGGACCCGCTAGGATATATTGGGCATCAGTAGAAAGAGTGTGATAGGTACCTAGATGCGATAGAGACTTGGAATGACATGAAAGCTAGACTCAAAGAGAAATATCTTCCGGTCACATTTAGGGGTCACCTTTTAGATAGGTTACACAGTTTACGACAAGAGAGCATGACGGTCCAAGAATACATGACTCAGTTTGATGAATTGACACTTCGGTGTTATTTGCGAGAAGACCGACATCAGGCGATATCTAGATTTCGTTCTGGACTACGTGCAGACATACAACGAGCTATGCATATCCATTCACGGAATATAAGTTCCCTAGCTCAAGCTTGTCAATTAGCAGAGGATATTGAACATTCTCTCAAATTTTCTGCTGACCGTAAGTTCATTCCTAAAGTCGGGGAGCAATCCAAACGTCCTTTTGAAGCTAACAAGAGAGTTAACACCCAACACAACAAAGATTTTAAAGGTAAAACCGTAATGGGTGAGTCATCTAAACAGGGCATGAAAGGTGTAGAGTGTTTCAAGTGTCACGAGTATGGCCACATAGCTTCACAGTGTCCCACTAGAGCTTTACTCGTAGAAGGAGAGCATAATGGTGATGATGATGATCTTGAGGAGGAAGTATATGAACCAGTAGGAGACGCTAGTGAGTCAGACGAGGAAATAGTCATTTCAAATGTGCGCTTAAATGTCGTTAGGTGTCTTTACACTAAAACGAAAGATGAAGATTGACGTAGATTTAGCGTTTTCACTACATACATCACACACGGCGGAAAGAGCTATCGCGTAATGATTGATGGGGGTATTTGTGTGAATATAATTTCAAGATCAGCTGTTGAGAAAATGAGCCTCAAAGCTGAACCCCATCCACAACCATACAACGTAACATGGGTAGATAAAACTGCTCAATCTATTACCCAGCGTTGTCTAGTGCCTATCCAGATGTCGAGCTATCAGGACTAGTTTTGGTGCGATGTGTTAGATATGACCGCCGCACATATCTTGCTCGGTAGGCCATGGTTGTATGACTTAGACGTGACGAGTTTCGGCAAATCAAACACATATACATTCAAATTTAATGGAAAGAAAATTATTTTGAAACCCGCGCCGCCTAAGTCTAGTGATGAGAGTCCGAAGAGCGAAAAAGTCACAGGACAGGTGCACAAAAAGTCTCTTCACTTGGTAAGTCGATCACAGTTCCTCAAAGAGAGTTTAGAAGAGGGACTAGTGTATGCGGTAATTGCTTTAGGAGAGTCTTCTAATCCACGTGTCATTTACCATCCTGAGATTCATCAGATTCTCTCTGATTTTCAAGATATCATGCCCGATGAGTTACCTGATGAACTCCCTCCCCTTCGAGATATTTAGCATGCCATTGATTTCGTGCCTGGATCCAGTTTGCCCAATTTACCTCATTATAGGATGAATCCTGTTGAGCACGCTGAATTGAGGAGACAGGTCGATGAGTTATTGCGTAAAGGCTTTATTAGAGAGAGTTTGAGTTCTTGTGTCGTTTCCGCTCTACTCACACCTAAAAAGGATGGTAGCTGGAGGATGTGTATTGACAGTCGCGCCATCAACAGAATTACCGTCAAGTATAGATTTTCCATTTCTAGACTTGATGACTTACTAGATATGATGGCTGGCTCTCAAATCTTTTCGAAGATAGATCTTCGAAGCGGATATCATCAAATTCGTATCCGCGAAGGTGATGAGTGGAAAACTGCCTTTAAAATTAAGGACGGATTATATGAATGGCTGGTCATGCCTTTTGGTTTATCTAATGCACCCAGCATATTTATGAGAGTTATGACTCAAATATTACGTCCTTTCTTAGGCAAGTTCGTTGTTGTCTATTTTGATGACATTATCGTCTTTAGTCAAACCCAAGAAGAGCATCTTTCTCATTTGACACAAGTTTTAGAGACTCTCCGTAAGGAAAAACTGTTTGTCAATTTGAAGAAATGTGCGTTCTTAGCTTCCTCTGTTTACTTTCTTGGGTTTATCGTCTCTAAAGACGGAGTAGCAGCAGATCCTGACAAAGTTAAGGCCATAAGAGAATGGTCTACTTCTAGTACGATCCATGAGGCCAGAAGTTTTCATGGTCTAGCCACATTTTATAGGAGATTTGTTAAGGATTTTAGTACCATTATGGCTCCGATCACTGATTGTCTTAAGAAAGGGGAGTTTCACTGGACTAAATCTGCTGCTCATGCCTTCGAGGAGATTAAGGAGAAGTTGACTACTGCTCCGGTTCTTCATCTTCCAGATTTCTCGAAGGTTTTTGAGGTAGCTTGTGATGCATCAGGCGCAAGTATAGGAGGTGTTTTGAGCCAAGAAAATCATCCTATCGCCTTTTATAGCGAAAAATTGAATGAGACAAAACAACGCTATGATGTTTATGACAGAGAGTTTTATGCGGTAGTGCAATGTTTGCGTCATTGGCATCACTATTTGCTACCAAAAGAGTTCGTTCTATATTCAGACCATCAAGCTCTACGATATATCAATTCCCTAAAGAGAGTAGGGCATCGACACATCAAGTGGCTTGAATTTATTTAGGAGTACAATTTTGTACTCAAACACTGTGCAGGAACTGAAAATAAAGCCGCTGATGCATTGAGTAGGAAACTTTGCACGTTACAGATGATGAGTGCAAAAGTTATCGGATTTGATCATATCATTCAAGACTATCCTACTTGTCGGGACTTTGGTGACATCTATTCATCTCTTACACAGGATCCTCCTATTATAGTAGATGCTTTCACCATCGTTGATGGTTTTTTATTTCGAGGTACCCGTCTATGCATTTCCAATACTTCTTTGCGCGATCATCTGATTTGGGAAATGCATGCAGGAGGGATCGTTGGTCATTTCGGTCGAGATAAAACTATCATTCTTGTAGAGGACCGATTTTATTGGCCAAGCATTAAGCGTGATGTTGCGCGAGTTGTGTCTCACTGTCGAGTTTGTCAGGTAGCTGAGGGTAGGAAGCAGAATACATGACTCTACACACCATTACCCATACCCTTTGCATCTTGGGAGCATCTTAGCATGGATTTCATTTTAGGACTCCCTCGCACTCTTAGGAAGCAGGATGCAATATTAGTCGTGGTTGATAGATTTTCCAAAATGACACACTTTATTCCTTGCCACAAGACTTCGGATGCCTCACATATTGCACACTTATTCTGTAAAGAGATAGTTCGTTTGCATGGACTCCCTAAGTCAATTGTTTCTGACAGAGATGTTCGATTTACAAGTCATTTTTGGCGAACTCTCTGGAAGAAGATGGGTACCACACTTAAGTTCTCCACTGCTTATCATCCGCAGACAGATGGTCAGACAGAAGTAGTCAATCGTAGCTTAGGTGATTTGCTTTGATGCTTAGTGTGCGACCATTTAGCGACATGGGATCTTGTTTTGCCTATAGCGGAGTTTGCATATAATAGTTCAGTTAATAGGTCTACTGGGATGAGTCCATTTGAGATAGTTATAGGATATAAACCTAGAAAACCTATAGACCTTCTTCCACTCCCCATAGGTGATAGGCCTAGTGCTTCAGCCGAGTCTTTTGCACAGCATTTGCATGATTTGCATAATCATATTCGTCGGCAAATAGCAATTAGTAATAATAACTACAAGTCTGCAGCAGACTCGCACAAAAGATTGCAGGAATTTGCAGTGGATGATGAGGTGATGGTTAGAGTGCGTCCAGAGAGGTTCCCGCCAGGAACCTTGAAGAAGCTTCATGCTCGACGTATGGGTCCTTACCGAGTTCTAAAGAGGATTGGTTCTAATGCTTATGAGTTTGCGATCCTCCACAATCTCGGGATCAATCCAGTTTTCAACGTCGAGGACCTGACTCCATATCGTGCTCCATTTGACTATCCAGTGGTTATTCCAGATCGACCATCATCTGCTTCGCCAGGACGTCGACATTTTCCCATCCGTACACCGCCTCCTCCTGCTCCACGCAAGCATCATGTAGATGAGATTGAAGATATATTGGATGATGAGATTGTTTCGACTGCTGATGGTAGATATTAGTGTTATTTGGTGCGATGACGTGGACGTCCAGATTCAGATTGCACTTGGTTGCGCACCGAAGAAGTCCAGCAGCTCGACCCGGATTTGCTTGATAGTTATCATTTTCGTCATTCACCGGTGGTTCATTTTTTGAAGCCGGGGAGAATTGATGGAGATCAGTATTAGATTAGATTTGATTTGATTAGAATTTGGATTGTATTAGATATTTGATTTGATTAGGAGTTTGGATTTTAATAGGATTTTGTTTGTTAGGGTTTCCCTATATATAGGGTTGTATGGAGTATTGAAAAAGATGAATAATATTTTGAGAAAAATTCTTGAGAACTGGCGTGGATTTCGCTGAATTAAATCTTTCCTCGGTGATTCGTGGAGAGTGGGCGTGGGTCTGGGTGGATTCCCTAATCCCAAAAGATTTCCCCTACCTATTATTTCTTCCCCAATTCCCCTAGAAAACCCTAATTTTCAAAACCCTAACCCTAATTCCGCTTCCGTCCTGCATCACCATTGTTCTGGTTTTTGCACTTTATATGAATTCTGTATTGACAATATCCCATTATTTCAAGATTTTGTATATAGATATATTATTGTGTAATATTTTCTTCTACATCTTATATTCTCCCCCTAGTCAGAAGTCAATAACCTCTTTGTTGTCTTATCCAGTTTAGAGATTCAGGCTGCGAAAATTGCCCCTTCTTGGATATAGAAAAAGAGCAAGATAATATTGTCAACTGCACCACTCCAAATTTTACTGGGTAAGCTATCATTTATTTTCTTGTCATCATTTACTGTATCAATTCTTTTCTTTTCTTTCTTCATGAATAATGAACATTATTGCATATCAATTTTATAGAACGTGGCCAAGATGGAAAGTTTCCATATCCGCTATATTAGAGTTATTACTGTGCGTGGCACACTCCTTTTGGGATGGCTAGGGACCAGTGTTCTCATGATGTCCACAGTTTAAATAGGTCAAACGTTGTTTCTTACTTGCACTATTCAGGTAGATTATGGCTGGTATCATCGACCTTTAAAATTGGGAAATAAATTGAAAAGTTTAACAATTTCCCTTCTAAATAGTTCTGCATATGAGCCAACCACTGAGTCTCTTGTATCACTTAACCAGCTTCCCTCCTTGGTTGATTGCTGGCTATCAATTTGTGTAACGTACTTTCACTCAAAACACTTTAGATAAAACTTCCTGCATAATGTTTCCTTTACACCATTAATTTATAAAACTTAAACATGCCAGCTACGTATGCCCTCGAAATATTCTTCTAAATTAACATTGCATTGTATATTCATGCCCTAAAAAAAAACAAAAGCAAAAGCTCATATTAACTACACACAAACACATATCTAAAGGTGCATTTTTTATGTGCAACTCCATCCCTCCTGGTTACATATGTGTGTTTGCATGACATCAGTGATGAAATCTTAAATCAGTTACAGTGGAAACTTAATGTCTAATCTCTGGGGAAGGGGGCATGTATGTGTGAATTCACAGCAATATTGTATTTGTCAAAAATATTTGAAATCTTCAATGACAGCAGAATTTAAAGTCCAAGAGAGATGAAAAACCAAGAAATTACAGATCCAACAAGGGAATGATCTAGGAGACAGTGAACAAGAAAATTGTGCATACCTTTCACATTCAAATAAGATAAGTTTACAGTGAGTACAAATGAAAAATATTTGTAATTTTCAGACAGTAATATGAGTCAACCACAAGAATGTTATCAAACTTAAAAAAAAATGGTAAGTGATTAAATCGAAAGGACAGAAGTTCGTTACTCAAACAGACTAAGCGATCTTTTTCAAAACTGCTCGCAATCACAAGTGTTTTTCTTTTGATCCAAAATCGTCCTTTCCCAAGTCTATACCAGTTTATCACAATTTCTTTCCGAGTCATCTTATCCAAAGCTGTGTTAGTTGGTCTTTAAATCGGGCGCCACTTGCCTATGCATCAGTTTCCTTACAAGCAGTTGTCACCCATGTCCCAAGAGTTCATATATTTTGGAGATTTGAAAAGTGCAAAAACGGATGTTGACAACTCACTCGTAAGGAATGATTGGTTTTACCAATACCATTTACCCTCACCTTTTGCTCGATATATGGTTCTACACAGTAATGTAAGGTATATGAGTACATTTAAATATAGGCTGATTAGGGTCTCAGAACTAAATTTGTCAAAAAGAAACAAATGCTACCTAAAATTTAAAAGGTTGCCCATGAAGTAATACTACAAAATGATACAATAAAATACTTGCTATTAATTGGGTTCTGTTTTCTCATTTTGTTTAAGTTTAATTAGTTTATCAAGGTTTTAAATCTTGAACCAGTATCGGTAATATGGGCTGGTGGCATATGGTATGGGAAATCTACAATAGTAGGCGTATTATATTGTCATTATCAGATACAATAACAACTAAGCCTTTCATCCCAAGTATTTCGGGGTAGGCTACATGAATAAAAAAAGAATCACGTCGGATCGATCACTTTGGTAGTCCTTCTTCATTCATTTCTATCAAGTAATATCTTCTCATTTAAACCTCTAGAATCCATATCTTTTCGTATCACCTCCATCCATATTTTCTTCGGTCTTCTCTTCGTTCTTTTAACTTGTCCTACATTGATAAACTCCCCTCGTCGGACTGGTGCATTTGTAGGCCTGCGTTGCATATGACCAAATCATCGTAATTGATTGTTTCGCATCTTCTCAATGATTGAAGCTACACCTATTTTAGCATGAATATCTTCATTTCTTACTTTATCGCTCCTAGTACCGCATATCCAGCAGAGCATGCGTATTTCTGCTACACTTATTTTCTATGAATGACGTTTCTTTATAGCTCAACATTCCGTGCCATATAACAAAGCCGGCCTAATAGCAGTCCTATAAAATTTTTCCTTCAGTCTTAACGGAATATTACGGTCGCATAAAACTCCCGTTGCCCTCCTCCATTTCAACCAGCCAGTTTGTATCCTATTGTTAACATCATTATTGATCTTTCCATCATTCTGAATAATAGAAATCAAATAGCTAAACTGACTGCTCATTTGTATCTCTTGCCCATCCAGTTTTATGACATTATAGTTTATGGTCCGTCGTTTACTAAATTTACACTCTATATACTCTATTTTAGACCTACTCAATTTAAAACCTCTAAATTCTAATGTATGCCTTCATAATTCTAGCTTGGTATTTACTCCTGTTTTTGTCTCATCAACTAAGACAATATCATCAGCAAATAACATACACTAAGGTATCTCATACTAAATAGCTCTAGTAAGCTCATCCATCGCTATAGCAAATAAGAATGGGCTCAATGCAGATCCTTGATGCAATCCAATTGTGATAGAAAAATCACTTGTTAAACCACCACATGTTCTGATATTGGCCACTACTTCATCATACATGGTCTTAATTATGTCGATATACTTGATGAGAACTTTTTTCTTCATCAATATCCACCAAAGTATCTCTCATGGTACTTTATCATAGGATTTCTCTGAGTCAATAAATACTATATGCAAATTTATATTTCTCTCTCGGAATTGCTCTCTAAGTTGAAGTAAATGAATAGTTTCTGTCATCGATCGTCTCGGCGTAAATCCAAACTGGTTCTCCGATAATCTATATTTAATTACCCTTTTCCAAAGCTTCATAGTGTGACACATGAGTTTTATTTCTCGATAGTTAGAACAACTTTGAATATCACCCTTGTATTATCAGATAAGTTGTCAAAATATCAATGATATTGGCAATATCAGTACCAATATTATACAATCTAATATCGTATGGGTACCTTTTGTAATATGTATCTGCAGTCTATGTTGTAGGATACCTTTTGCAATATGTGTCGGTTTTGGCCATATTGTTTTATATCAATTCACCCATCAAAAACTTGACGTATTCAACTATTTTCTGGTAAGAATAAGTGATTCTATATGTTTGAGATTGATTTTTTTTTTTCCCAGCAAGTCGTTTAATAAGTTTTCAATGTCTATTCAAAGATGAAAAGGTTGAGACATAATTGCATCGTTAGCTTTACCTGTATGTAACTAGTCTCTTTAAGATATCATACAACTTTGTTAGTCTAAAATTTTCACCATGGTAAAGAGAGTAAAGTAAAAGGTTTATAGTTCACATCTTGAGGTCTACTGCCTAACCCATTTCAACTATTTCTTTTTTTTTTTAAATACTGAAAGGGCAAAATGAAATTGAACATTCTCCTTCAAATTTTATAGAAATTTTAATACACTTTATATATAGGGAACGCGTTTTGCATTCTTTTCACAAATCAGGTACACTTTACGATATTGTAACAACAACAACAATAACAAGAAAGCCTTTATTGGATGTCTTTCAGGTTAGCAACAAGAATCTTTTTTCTATTAAGCTACTGAGCCCATTTCCTCAAGGAAGCATGAACACGGGTATAAATTCTGATACGGACTGGATATGGACACGGGACACGATATTTATGAATAAATGAGGACATGGACACGGTAAGGGCACGAAAAAATTATAAATATAAGTATATATTCTTCTATTATTTATATAATGATTTTACTAAAACTGGCAGTATATGGATTCATGTCTTTTTATTCCTTTACAAAGGGTAAGTCTCGTAATCAACCAAACGTCTGTCTCTCATTCTCACTCTATAGGCAAAGAGCTACAAACATAAAATTCAAACAATATTCATGTCCATAAGAAAATATTTAAGTATAAGTTCAGAAATCTAACTAGATATATATAGATGTTACCAATTTAGTAATATTTATTTTTAATTTTTCAGACCGTTTTTTCAGACACAACCTATAAGAAATTTGGACACGGTAATGTCATGACATTTTTTTTTAATTTTATAGAACACGTATTCGATACAGTTTTTTTTGGCATGTAAGTAGTGTGTCTGTGTCGGACATGTGTTCGATATGGACATGACATCCCTAGTGGCATATCCGTGCTTCTTAGCATTTCTTTGGTTATTAACAACTATCATTTCTTTTTTAATTGCTTACATGCATGTTCATTTGGACCTACTTTTAGAATTTGTTGCAACATTAACTATGATCACCTATTGGCCTCCATTGCACATGCCCAAACCATCTTGTTCGTTGCCCCTTTTTTTCTATTTAATAGGTCCAACCTCTGACCTCTTATGAATACACGGTTCAAGAATATCTCAAGTCTTGACCATCAATCTTTGTTGTACTCTCGTTCCGTCTCTCAGCTTTCCTATGGTTACATTCCATTATTTTGATTAGTTCTGCTATGGAAAATTTGTAGTTATCCGATGCTATATTTGAAATTCTTCTTAAAAATTGTGATATCTTATAGAAGACATTTGATCAATTTTTTCACTTCCGATTCTTTTTTGTTGAATACATAGACATTAAAGCTTAGTGTATATGATAAATTTGACTTGTCCTTTTCCGTCTTCGATATAAATTACAAAATAGGTGAACACTACACTTACAAACATGTTGGGGAAGTGGAGTGGTTGGATTAGCGTGTGTTGTTTGGGAGTGGGGGGTAAAATTCAATTTCAGTATATAATTTAATAGAAGATCTATTTTAGAGAGATTTTATGTTGGAAACATTCTTGTATAATAAACTAAATATATTTATAACTTACTTAAGTATTAATATCAATCTTATAATTTTTGTATTCACCTGAAAGTGGGTAAATTATAAAATTAACCTTGCTAAGTGCTCATTCATTTAGTTTAGGATGGTACCCAATAGGGTGTTGTAAATTGGAGGTTGGCAACTGGGCACCAAGGCCCTAGTCATTTGGGGTGGAAAGTGCACATGCTTGTTTGGGTGGTGATGTTTCTAATACGGGTTACTAAATTGGAGGGTTGGCAAGTGGCCGAAGGTCCAAATCATGGGAGGGCAGAAAAGTGCACTTATTTATGTGTATTTGTGTGCATTCATGTATGTGGACAGGTTGAGTGCAGGGGTGTGTGGAAATCTCAGAATGTGATAATTAGTTAGAGGACAAACATAACTGCATCATTTGCATATATTTCTCATCATTTACACTTGTTTAAAGCAAGGTTGTAAATATCAGCAGGTACCGATATGTATCTAGTGAATCATATCTTGTTTTAAATACCAGATACGATATTGACCCTACTAAATGGGTATCAGCCTCAAAAGGTTCACGGGTCTGTTTTTTTTCAGAATTGGTCCATATATGCTTGTATCACCCAGATACAGACTGTAACGACTCGACACAAGAGTCCTGGTAGTTTTCCAACTTTGGATTTGCTATTTCAGGAAGGTTCCATAAATTAAAAGAAAAGGAAGTGGATAAAAGCTTAAATCCTTGGAATCTACCAGATATATGAGAGGAATAAAAGAAGAAAGGAAGGAAGACAGAGATGAAAGAGATTGCTACATGGAGAATTTTGTGAGATCTGTAGAGAGCTGGAAGAAGGCTTGATCATCAGAAATGGTGGAGAGCGACATAAGGATCTAGCCTACCTTCGCAGCAGGAGAGAGAAAACTGTGTACCCTTGTTGCCCATCTGCCCGAGTCCCTGACTATTATTACTTTTCCCTGTTCTTTTATGTTTTTTCTGAGAGAATGTTTTTCTCTCTTCATCTTTATGTTGAGAGAGAGGTGGTGGATTGGAAAGGCAAGAGGCGGTGGATTTGGGAATAGTTAATAGATTTGGTTTTTGGGTTGATAGGCGGTTGGATGGGGTTTTTATTGCTGGTTTGGGTTTTCAATCCGGTTTACTTCATAGTGGCGCCTGAATCCATGTATCAAGATGAATATGGATGATAAAATAATACTACTTTTGATGTAATAAATTGAATGCGATATGAACAAATTTGAACCAAGATTTGACCCATTTTCTTCATAAATGTATTCCACTGTTGTCATATAAAATTTCTCCAGACATAGGATCAAAACTCAACCAATTATTTCAACAAACATATCAAGATTGTGAACTCAACCAATCTTTCAACAAACATAGTGAGATTATTGCCAACAATCTTAACATATTTTTAGTAATTTTAATTGTTTTTAAAAGATTTAAAATGATGATAAGACAAAATCTCCAATATTGCCAATAGCAATATAATGAACTTTCGGCCTATTACCGGTATTTCAAACCTCTCCTTAAATCTGATGTTCATTTTATATAAAGAGAAACTTAATCTTGTTGTTGACTTGTATATAGTTGCCAACTCAGTATATGTGAAAGTATCATTCAATTTATTATTCACCTTATAAAAAGAGAATCGCGATGTTGTTGACATGTTAAAGCTTTCCATTAGTATAACCCAATCACGGTTGTACAGGAACTCCAAGTTTCAACTTTGACTCTTTATTTGATCTAAACATGAATGAGTGCACTACTTGGCCTATCAAGTCTTCAATTACAAACTACAAAACTAACAGATGTGGGCATGTATTTGTTTATTTCCACATCATGTTTAAAGGCTAAATGAAGTACTTAAGGATGTCTCCAATAAGCTGATTATTAATGCATAGTTCTTTTATTAATATAATTGCTTTGTTCATATTAGTCTTCACATAGTTAAGAATTCTTAAAGCAATTACTTCTCTTCAATTATAAACTACAAAATTGACAAACATGGGCATGTATTTGTTTATTTTCACCTCATGGTTAAATGCTAAATGAAGTACTTGAGGATGTCTCCAATAAGCTGATTATTAATGCAAGTTCTTTTATTAATATAGTTGTTTTGTTCATATTAATCTTCACATAGTTAAAGAGTCCCTAAAGCTAGTACTTCTAATATCAAATAATTAACATTACTCAAAATCAAATGGAGACTGAAATAGGAGAAGAGAAATAACTAAAATTCTAAAAGTATAGTTAACTAGACTTAGGTTGTCTGGATAAGAAAATGAGATCTTGCTTGATAGCAATGAGTGGAGAAGGATGATCCATGTGCTTGATTTGGAGATTCTTTTTTCGGTTCATTTAGCCTACCCCAAATACTTGGGATAAAAGGCTTTAGTCGTTCTTGTTGGATAAGGAAATTAATTCTGTTTTGCGTTGTGACACTGTAATCATATTTCCAATGTTTTTTTTTTTTAAATAAATTTCTTGTTCAATGTAAAAGAGGGGATGAGAATTTGAGTGATTTTTGATTTTCTTGTCCACAGGATTATTTCAGTCATGGATCCGAGTAGAAGCTGGTCAGCTCGATGGTTGAGAATAGGTATTGTTACTGTTGCAGCCCTGAAATTTATGTTCTGATGACATTGGAGTAGTGCTCCTTACTCCTTCCGAACACACAAAAGGGCTTAGATTTAGGGAGTAAGAGTCAAGAGCTAGAGATTGCATATTTGAAAGTATTTCCGAAAAGAAGGCCCTACTTTTTGTAAAGGGATAGCAATTGCAATATCACCTAAAAGGTAGAATTGGAGAGTAGGATTGATGGGAGATTTGATTCCAAATTACTCTCCTAAATGTCCATAACTCCTACTCACTAGGTGCACTTGCCAAACAATGTTTGTCAAGCACTTTCAGATTTTTTACCTTTCATACATATGGTACTTATGTGTTATCATTTCCTTGCTTAACAGTTTATATTTGTCTCTGTAGTCTACTGCTACTAAAGTTGACCTGACACCATTTACTATTTTATAATTCCTGAAATGAAAATTTGCATGCCAAAAAGGTTTTGTTATATTCTGTGCCATACACCTCCGAACAAGTAAATGACCATGTTCTCTGAAAACACCTTCAATTACTGTAATTTCTGTCATTTATGCTGATGAAAGCTCCTTTGTTTATTGAAGACTCAAGTCAACTGGTGCGTACCTTCTGATTGATGTGTTAAAACCAGTATACTGATTGCATGGGCAACTCAACTTTTTAAGATGACTCTTTTCTTATGCAACAATATGGTTTGGGCACGTTTGTCTTTCTCTAGTTTGTTCTTTTACAATTTGTTTAGAGTTAAGATGTAGTGAGGTTTTAAATCTCGGCCAATGCTGATATAGACATATTGGGTTTTGAACTAACCGATATGAGTATCACTCCATGTGAGTATCGGATCAATTTTGGGATTTGTCCAATATGGTTTAAATATTGGTAAACATCGGCTGATATCAACCAATATATCCCAATATGTACCGAGGCAAAGGAGAAGAAAAATGAAAGACAGCAGCAAATATCTACAGAAAGAAAATGAAGATGATGGAGAGGGATATTAACAAAAAATACCACCAAATTTATGTCAGGAAGGAAGATAGGAGAGAACATATTTAGAGTTTTTTTAAAAGACAAAACTTCAATTGTGACAACTTATTATCTGATTGAGGCTATCTTAAGGCTCCTCAGGGTAGGAATTTACTGTTGGGGCTTGTTAGTGATCAAGTATAGTGGAGGAGATTCGACGTTGGTAGGGCAGTGGAGAGCGTGCGAAATATAAACTGGAGGTAGTAGGTGGCTGAGAACTCAAAGAAAGGGTACGGCTCGAGGGGCAGAGAGTTCTGAGAAAGAAATTTATGCATCATTTTTCTGCCAAATTTAGTGTGTGGGTTGAGCTGGCCCCCGAACTAATGTTGGTTGGCTCTGGATTGTGACTGGACGTATCCCTCATGCAAATAGATGACATGCATCTGCGCTCTAGATGTATCACAGGCCCAACCCATTTATGGATTGGGACAGGGACCGGATCTAACGCAGATCAACGCTTTTCATATATTATGATACGGGAAAAAAGTTGTAGGCTGTTACTTTTTTTGGGTATAGTTATCGTATTTAAAATGTTTAAAATTGTCATTGTATTCTTTGTAGAGTTACTATCATTGTTGTAATTGGGTTTCCTATTAAACTCTAATTTCAATAAAGAAAATTAATTGAGCATTAAAAGAAATAAATCTAATAGCTTAACTAGATCATTAATTACTTTATTCTTTGAAATGTGACCAACCTTAATCAGTATACTCTTCTGATGAACTTGTGTTTAGTGTTTACTGCAATTATCAAATGCATGAGTTGGAAACTTTGGTTTTGTCAGTTGCCTGATTGGCAATTTTACCAATATGGATTCATCATACATGCATAGATGATATGGTAATTACGGTGGTTTGGAACAATAGTTACCATCAAAGTAGTATCTTGTTAGCACACCCTGCCTTCCTTTCTCAATCGGTCTTCTTTCCTCTTGCTGATGCAATCTGTGTTCCTTATTTTGTTGCTCTTACAGAATCTTACACCTATGCTCCTTCTCTTTTTAAATCTTTTGAAATTGCTTTTGATTTCCCTCTAAATTTGACGCCAGGATTAGTCATGGAGGTACAACGTACAAATTCTTAATTGCTATGCAGATTGGTGTTATGCACTTGTGTTGAGTTTTGGAGGACAAATTCACCTTTTGTTCTATATGTGTATATTTTAGGAGATATTTGATGTTGGTCGCTGATTGTCCATGCAGCATCGTGTTATAATTATAGTGTACCCATTAGTTATTTCAAACTAAGGCATTCATAAGTTTCCGAAGCATATCAATTTTGGTGACTTTTCAAAAGTTAAATCATAAAGAGTATGCAAGGTGCATTGAAGATAGGTTGAATGAGGTATTCCATTATCATCATCATCTCTGCCACAAGCAAATCATCCTTCCATGACAATGATGTTGAAAATGCATTACCAGCCCAAGTCGTGAAGGCTCATGAAAATTATTTTCCGAATGTAATATCTTATGGTTTGCTGTAGGAAGAGGTACCAGTTGAAGTCGTTTAACATGCAGATGTAGGGAGCAATCAGCTTTAAGATTTTGGTTAGGATGTGGTTTGTTGTGTCAGCCTGAAATTATATATTTTGTCATTGCATTGACTAATCCCTCATTTACTTTTAAAATGAAGCATTGAACTGTGGTATAGTCTAGTGGGAATAGACTATTCGCTGACCATGTGCAGGCTAAGCTGGGGAAGGCCCCCACCATACGTTTTTTTTTTCCCCTTCATTAACGCTCGTGCCTTCTATTCTATTGTAACCATGAACTAGTTGTATCCTGAACTTTTAGGATTTACTGTATCCACATAATTTTTTTTCATGCAATATTTGTAGCTGCAACATACTTCTACGTTCAGTTTATGTTTAAGCAACCATGAATAACAGAAACTTGTTTTTGGTAATACAAGTGACATTGAGATCAGTTGTAAAGAGTTATTAACAGTGTTAGTTGTAAAGACTAGCTGCCATGTAGAAAGACCCATCTTGTCTTGGCACATGCAACATGAATGGATGCCAATGGCATGTTGTGGGTCTTGTGTAGCAGTTGATAAATTGTCCAATAATGACATTGTCCTGAATTGAGCAATAAATGAATGACTAGAATTTGGTTAATGAGATAGCTCCGAAATTTTGGCAGCATTGGAGTTCAACCTCAATATTTCATGAGAAACCGTCGTGTGTAAGCAATAACAGAAGATTAGGACACAAGATTTTCACTTGGGTGGTTCTCTATGGTTTCGTTAAATTTTTAATGCCCTCTGCAGGAAAGTTTATTCCTGGGTGTTACACGCTTGCTGTCTCTGAGGAACTTCCGGAGGAATACCAGGTACTGTTTGTTTGTCATATAACTAGCCTCTCTGTATAATGCATCTGAGATCTGATATGTTAATCAATTTCAATGCAGAACATTTGTGCTGATAACAACGCGCACTACGCACCTCCAAAGCGTACGTGATGCTGTCGACTGCTTGCAGTCCCCACTGTTGGGGCTGGGTCGATTTTTCACAGTTTCAGAACTCAATTCTTGGCCTGAAGCTAACCTATATTTGCAAATATGTCGTAGATTTTATTATGGATTTAGCATTATTGCTAAAACGTCAGATGGCATACGAATAGAACTCGTTATTATGGGATCCAAACAATATAGAGCTGGTCAATGAAATGTGATCTTGGACCAAAAATTAGAAATCGTGTATGCATGTTGCAGTGGCCAATGATGGTGCCGTGGCTTTGATGATTTAGTGTCGATCAGGCTGTGGTGGAATCTTATTGCAGTCGGCCAAGCTCAAACGCATTTTTTTTTTGTGCACTTCTTGTGTAGATAGTTTGTGTTAGCAGTCAGATTCTGAGTCCCTGTTGTTTGATCTTAAGCCTCCAGCTTATGCCATATTTGTCTTTTTCAGCTTCACATGCCGTTTTTGCATGTTAGCTGAAATTTAACATCCAATGCAACTTGTGCAACCTGTTTGTATTTAATAATATATATAGAGGAAATTGTTGAGTACTGGGATATCTCAAGCCGCATTGTTAGTATGAACAAAAGGTCTTCAAGTGCCACTGGTGTGTGTGAGAGAGAGAATAGAAGCAAACAGCCAGTAACCTTTGGTTCAAGTGGTATAATTCATATTCAATTTGCAAGAGGTTTTAGCGATATGAATTTAATTTTGATAATATTGTAAAAAATATCTGTCTTTTACCAGCAAAAATGATAGAACCAAATTTAATTTTGTGCAGGTGGTCAAGGGTCCCATAAAAAAAAAAGACAAAAAAAAAAGTACTATATCTGCCATTTTTGCTACATGCAGTATTCATAATGTGTGCACAGTCACAAACTTTATGTTGCATAAAATATGCATTTGTCACAAATTCGGTGTCTCGGAATAATTCGGTAGGGCTTAGAAGTTGCAATTCATAACAGAGATTTGTGAACTATTCAGCAACTGGGAACAGAAATTTGGGGAACTATACAGCAATACTGGTACATGATGTATTGTTTAAAATATGTGGAGCTATATCTAAGGATGACAATAGATGTATTTATAGGTCAAATTTTGATTCTCTTTATACAAAATTTTGAATTAAAAATAATAATTTTATTTTTCTAATTCAAAATTTTATATAGAAAGGTTAAAAAATTGGCCTGTGGATATATCAATTGCCATCTCTGGTTATATCTATTATAACGTTATACATAAAAAAGAATACATATAACTATCTATTATTGCACTATGGCAGGAAAACTCTAATGCAAAGAGCTCAAATAGCAGGGCTCTCAACATTATAACATTGCAGTGAATTGACCCTGGTTTAATATATGTCAGGGAAAATATTTGAAATTTTAGAGACTTTATCAGGACCACGTTCAACCTTTTACATAAACTGATCAAACCCCATCGTTGATAATTGGGCACGCTTTATATATTCTAAGATGAATGCGTACACAAAATCATCAGCCTCTTATAGTTAAGCAACTTTTTTTTTCTACTACCCCTTTATTTTCGTTTTTTGCTAATTAGTTAAAACTCACAATTAACCATAAATTATCTTAATAGCAGCAGGCAAAGTCTCCTGAACAACATCATGAGAATCGAATTTAGAATCGTCCAAGAGGGAAAAAAATTAAATAAATTATATGTTACCGATGACAATATTTTCTCTATCATGTATAGTTTAAACAATAATATCAAAGTTCCATGATGAAATCTTTTTACACACAGCTAATGGCCAAACATTCTCTTGTTATGTTATTGATTATTATTAAACCACTCATACTATCTAATTCACTATTTTATTATATCTGTATCCAAATATCCATATCATATTAGAAAGGGTTAATTACAGTTAGATCTCTTGTAGTATTGTAGTATTGGGGTGTGTAACTTAACACCCCTGAAATTTTAAACTCTCAAAAAACCCCATAGACTTAGTTATTTTCACTTTTTTTTTTTTTTTACTAAAATGCACTATTGTCCCTCAAATTCATATTCTACCCTCATCTCTCTTTTTAACCAGCACACTTCCTCTCTCTCTCCTCTCTCTCTCTCTCCCTTTCTATCCCTCTCTCTCTCAGTCACTCTCTCTCTATCCCTCTCTCTCAGTCAGAGAAGGAGCGTAGGTGACTGAGAGAGATGGATAGAGAGGGGGAGAGAGAGAGAGGAGAGAGAGAGGAAGTGTGCTGGTTAAAGGGAGAAATAAGGGTAGAATAGAAATTTGAGGGATAAAGAGTACGCTTTAATAAAAAAGGAGAGTGAAAATAATTAAGTCCACGGTTTTTTTTTTAGAGTTTCAAAGTTCATGGGTGTTAAATTACACACCCCTAATGCTACAACGGGGTTTAAATGTAATTAACCCTATTAGAAATTTTAGGACTGATATCTATCAATTTTTGGCATATGTTCAATTTAAAATTTTAAATTTTAAATTAAAATTTTATTTTCTAATTTAAAGTTTTAAATAGGACAAGCCTTAGATCCGTCCATTTTCATCTCTATCTATAAATGTGTAAGCGCAAGAGTGAAATGAAAATCCTAGACTTATGTGTGGGCAATAATAGGATTGATTAGACTGTTTGAGTCTCTTTAATGCAAATGAAATCATTAAAATCATTCAAAGCAATTACCCTACTTAAGTACAAAACTAAAATACTTGGTGATCAGATTTTGAATATCCACGGGCTTTTATGATGCACTTCACACCGTAGTAGGTCCAAACTTTTGATACTTAGCCTATATCTATTCCCAGTGTCCAACACTCGTCAAATTCTTCTTGGATAGTAGAGAGGGTGACAGGGCGGACGGCGATCCGGCGGGTGTTCATCGCAATCCGGCAGGATGTGATTGTGATCTCAATGGATCAGGATGCGGGGTTTCGACAAACTTATTCAAGAGGTCTTGGTGAGGAAAAGAGTGGTCTTCATGCACAGATCAAGAATAATGGCGTTACTCAACTAGAAGAGTCAATACAGAAAATGTGCGAGTTTTTTTCGGAGGACCGACTATAGAAGGGGGGCAATGGAAGTTAAGTTTTGATTGGAAACTTCTTGAATGGCTAATTAACTCTGGTTATACCAATGTTTGGAAGTAATAGAAGTAAGGAAGAAAATAAGAAACAATTTTTAAAAGTGAAGTATTCTACTTTCAAAACTTCTGATGTTTGTGTATTATCTTTTGGAAGAAGAAAAAATAGAAGAGAAATAAAATTATAAAAAATAATAATAATAATACTTTTTTTTTTTTTTTTTTACTTCCATCCTTTTTGCCACGTAAACTCCACATTATTTTTTAAGAAGTACTTTCCATTCTACTTCCTAACTAAACAAACATATGAAGTAATAGAAATAAGCTTACTTTCATTACTTTAATTTTACGTCTATACAAACAAACACATTCTATCTGGCAACACATTCTATCTGGCAAGAGTTTTTGAGTCGGAAATGGAATCTAAGTGGTGTTCTCAAGGTGATTCCATAGGTGGATGAGTATAATATCTTTTCTTTCGCTTCTCCAATGAGGAGGATATGTACAACGTGCTTACGGGAGGGCCATGGTTGTGTCCAGACGCAACATTTACTTTTGGAGAAATGGAGAAAGAATTTTAAACCGATTTGAGATACAGTTTCAAAAGTCATGGTGCGGATTCATCTGCCTAGCCTCCCTAGTGAATATCGAGAAGGAGATAAGGTGATTGAGATAGCGAATAAAATAGAAAAATCGATTTGCGGTTGATATCAATATAGTGCAAATCCCAGTTGCGCTGACAATCAGGACATGGGAGCTTTACTGTTATAAAGAGAAAAGAGGTTCAAGAGTGTAGTGCAAGTGCCAAACTAGTGGCAAGGATAGCAAGGTGGGCAGTGCTGACACTCGACACTCGCTTCTGAGTGTTGGATAGTTCCATAGAGATTGTAGGAGATACACAGAGCACAACTAATTTATAACATTATCAGGGGAGTTCATCTCCAATTCGTGCTGTGATATCGGTTCTTAGAAAGTGGACTGGTGGAGCCCAACAAATTTTTTTATTTTTTTATAGATTAATTATACTCAGACCCTCTGTAGTATGAGGCATGCAACACTTAGACCCCTTAAAGTTTAAAACTCTCACTTAGATCCCTTGGACCAGGGGGTCTGAATGTAATTAAAACACGGTGATTTAGATACTTCAGGGAGTCTAAGTGAGAGTTTTAAACTTTAGGGGGTCTAAGTGTTACATGCCCCATACTACTGGGGGTAATTAACCCTTTTTTTATTTACTATTTTCTTGATTGGTGCATAGAAAGTGGTTATGAAAAATTGTCTCTAATATTTTATTGATTATTTCATAAAAATCGATTATGGAAACATTTGGAGTTGGAGTTGGGCTTCTTGCTGGGCCTTCGAGTACAGGGTATTTGGACCCGGATAAATTGGAACGATGAAATTACTTTATACCCTGTATCTCAGCCCATAATCGAAACCGAAAGCTGGCCCAAACCCCCCATCCAACCCTTCAAGAACTTTCCACCGTCGCCTGCTTATCTCTCTCTCTCTCTCTCTCTCCTCTCCTCTTCCTCTCCTCTCTCTGTGTGTTCCCTCACACCCTAACCCTAATTTTCTCTCTCTAAGATGTCGCACTTCGGTCGATCTGGCCCTCCCGACATCAGGGACACCTTCTCTCTCCTCGTCCTCAACATCACCTTTAGTAAATCCCGCTCATCTCAATTTCATCCACTCTTTTTTCCTTAATTTTTTGATCTTTTTGAGTAATTTTATTTGGTTGATTTCGAGCAGGAACTTCGGCCGACGATCTCTTCCCTCTATTCGAGAAGTATGGAAAGGTCGTCGATATCTTCATCCCTCGGGATCGCAGGTACCCATTGATGGCAAAGATCTCTCTTTTCTAGGGTTTCATTGGAGTTTTTTCTTATTTGGGATTTTTGGTTTCTATTTTATATGTTGATTATTTTTTCCCCTTAAATTTGTTTTAATCTGAAGGACTGGGGAGTCGCGAGGGTTTGCGTTTGTGAGGTACAAGTATGCTGATGAGGCGCAGAAAGCTGTTGAAAAACTTGATGGTAATTCTACTATTATTTAAGAGTAAAATGAATTTCTTTTTCATGCTTATTTTGTTTTAGAAATTAATTACACTTGAAAAAATTATTCATAGGGAGGAATGTGGATGGGCGGGAGATCATGGTGCAATTTGCTAAGTACGGGCCTAACGCTGAACCGATGTAAGTTAATAAGCGTGAATAATCAACATATATATATATATATATATATATATATATATATATATATATATATATATATATATATATATATATATATATATATATATATGGGTGGTTTATGTTTGTTTATTGCTAGTCTTTGTTATTTTAGAAACATTTGTTAAATTTTAGGTCTATATTTTTCGTTAATGTTATTTGTCTGTTTTTTTCGATGTTGGTGATGAATCTTGTTTTCCTTACTCAACTTGGTCTTGGAAGAATACTGACACTATGAGATTGAATTGGAACTCAAAGCCTGTTTCATAGGTTGTACTCGTACTCACCGGCTACACGGAACTCGTCAAACAACGTTATAATTATCGGACTTAAGTAATACAAACTTAGCGGGATAAATAGGACCCGCCATTATACATTTGGGATTTTGTTACAACTCCCTTGTTCTCTACTTGAGTTTCTAGTTGGAGCCATCTGATGATTTGTTATATATTAGCAATTATCGTAATGGTCTTTTCAAATTATAGATAGAAAGGGCTCTTTGCTGTTGTGTATATCTTTAGAAAAGTAATATATAGGGCGTGGCTGCCTTGCTCCTAAGGCATAAGTACGTACTACATCCACCTGCAAAAAAGTTTGATTCATAATGAAATTGAATCTCTGCTCTGTTCATTGTGATTTACATGTCAATAAATATTATCCACAAAAACATTTTGAACTCTATTTGCCTAGTCATCTGATGGTTGTAAAATGAATTCTTTTTTGACATAAATTCAAAGAACCTCATATTGTATGGTGAACCATCATTAAAAATGTGTTCTTATAAATGTTTCAAAATGTGTACAAGGTGAACAAAGCGGACTATTAAATTTTATTCGTGACATGCATTTTGGGGTGTGTACTAGTTAAGCCCTAAGAACATAAAAGCCGCCCCCAATTATTTATACTTCTTTGATTGTAAATTGAGTGAATATGTACTAAGAACTTTGAGGTAGTTGACATACCGTGATTAAGCTGGTTTAATGCTCTTAGTTTGCACTTGTTTCATCACTTGGCGGTTGACTTGAGACTTGTCCAATGTATACGTTTTAGCACAAATTTTTTCAAAATAGACCATATAATCACATGAATGAACTGGAGAACTGTGACCTTTTCAAAATAGACCATATAATCACATGAATGAACTGGAGAACTGTGACCTCCGAGTCTTTGTTTATATGCTTGTGAAGAGAGATGAAATTGGCTAGGGAAATGGATAGATTCAGTTAGTATTCTAAAATCCAAATTACTCAGATGAGTACTTGTTCAAGTACTCATGCTCGCTCAGAAAACAAGTCGAGTTGAGAAATATTCGAATTGAACAAGGACTCATCCAACTCAGCTAAGTACTCATTTGAGTTCTGAGTTTCAGACTTGATTTGATAAAAGTTCTCATTTTATTCTCTACTGATTTTTTTTTTGCAATTTTTTTTTTCTTTTTATAAATCTGCAATTTTTTTATTTATATCACAAATTTTTCTGTAATCTTTTTTTGTGATATTTTTTTTTGAATTGTAGGATTTGTAAAGGGGGTGAAACGTTTGATTTTCTTTTTGCTGATTTTTGTCTACAATCTTTTCTATTGATCCAATACTGTTTTTCTCTATTGTTATTTTCTTCAATCTGAATTAGAATATTATAGGATATGTAGAGATATAAAATGGGGATGGAATCACTTTTTCATAAAAAAATTACAAGTTTGGTTACTTGATAAATATTAACAAAATCACATAAAATTACAAAAATGCATTGAAATTAAAGTAAATTACAGTAATGTAGCAATTTCCACAGGAAATTATAGTAAATTATAGTTAACAGAAAATTACAAAATTATTGCTTTTCACCAAAAAAAGATTATTAGAGATTCAAATTTCAAAGTACTTTATTAATTGCTATTCATTACTAAGTTGCTAAAATATAATATGATGAGTAAATGGCTCTAAGATGATATTGGAAAGCTATGCAACTTGTTTTATAGTATTTATAATAATTTGGTTTTCAGTTTTGAAATTTAAAATTTTTATATGACAATTTTAGTATACATATATATTGAAATTTTAATATTCCGTGTTCTAAATTAGTACTCGCTGAGTTCTCCGAGTGCTTGTTATTTGTTTTCGGACTGAGCGAGTAATTAAACTGAGTTTTAAAACACTGGTAAAGGAAAAACATGCTTCAGAATGGTTTGGATTAGATTAATCAGTAGTTTTTATCAAATTCAGTTGACATACCATATCAAAGTCTGTACAACGCACTTTCCAACAGGGCATCATATATATTCTATTCAGCATACGTGGTTGAGTTATGCCCTGTATGTAAAATATTGGTGCCTTTTCATTTGGTAAACATGCTTTCATAGTTCATATCAATGTTGAAATTAATACCAATGTTGAAAATAATCCGTTATGAAACTCGTTATATTGCTTATGATACCTAATACAAGCTGAATGCTATCCAACATCAAAAAGTAACCCAGTGCATCATAACGGTAATTTTTCTAATGTAGTTATATTGCTTATGATACCTAGTACAAGCTTACGTTATTTCCTTTTATATTTTTGAGTAATTTTTAGGTTAGATTATTTGGTATTGATTGTTAGCTGATTGATGCAATATTTATTTTACCTTAACTGATTATTGTTTACTTGTTTGATTACTTGTAGAATTGATAACTTATTAATTTGTGATTGCTTGCTGTAACTTCTCTCTGATTGTTGATTTTTTTTTGAATATTGTTGATTTTATTAAGCTTTTAACTGAACTGAAATAAGTAATAGAAAATATAAATTGAGCATTACAAAATAATAATTATGGTGAACGAAACTAAATTGAAATCTTTTTTCTTGTTTGTTGATGACTGAAATTATAATTGTCAAATTAATATAACTTGTAGTCGTGTGAAATTTGTTAGAAACTTAGAATAGTTTCTATATAATATAGAGCGGTTTTATATTCTTTTTTATATGATTATTTTCGATTAATAAAATTATTATTTATAGTTTTATATTTATGTTTATTAAATAAATAAAAAATTGCATAACTTACGTTGTGCGTTACGCTATATATGATGTAATCTAAGGGAGGCAAAACGTTATGTTACCATTATTGTTATTTTAAACATTGGTTCATACTGTTGGATGTCTTTTTTTATTTACTATCTCAGCGTTAATTAGTTGCCTGAAATGCTTTATTTGAACAATACATATGTGAGAGAGGACCAGAGGTCCTCTCTGTTAATTTGTTGATAAATTAAAGACTATTCGAACTTTCAACAGTATGATGTATAAGAAGATAAACACAAGCATTATTTTGTAAACAGAATCTAACCAAAAAATAATTATGATAAGTTCAAATTTGCAAAAGAAAATGGAAAGCATTACTTCGACGGAGTACCAACCCTGTGACGGGGTTTTTATTATTTCTAGTCTCTTCCCTGCTGTCCATCTCTAACTATAGGTCATCATTATCATTATCATCATTTATGTGTAGCATTTGCTGTTTGAATCTTCAACAAAAGTCTGTAGTAATACACTTATGGATTTTAGGAAGTTTCTTCAATGCGCCTTTGTCTTATGAAATGTTGCTATATAATTGTTAATTATCTTATTGTACCTCGTTGCAGTAAAAAAGGAAGGATTGTGGAAGTCTTCCCCAAGACAAAGAGGTCTAGAAGCCGTAGCCCAAGGCCAAGGTACGTTTTGAGACAGTTTTTGAACTTGAGTTCTATTGTTCTATTTACCTCTGTATGATATAAGCTTTTAACCATTATTCAGATATTGAATCTTATAATTTAGTGTTTCTTAAATTTGTGGTTCAAAATAGTATCATAAAATCTAATGGTGATAGTATGTTTTTTTTGGGAACCATTCGGATAGGCACTACATTTGATTTCAAGGAAACAAAAAATAATAATAATAAAGGTTCAAAATCAAAGTTGTCAAATCAGGATACGTATAGTGTATCGTTATATCTATGTATCGTATTGAATATCATATTGCATATTGTATTGCAGGATACATTAATCAATGTATAATAGGTAAGTAATAAGCACATAAATATATATATATATATATATATATATATATATATATATATATATATATATATATTATAACAGACATATGAGTAAATTTAAAGTATAAGTAAATAAATAGCAAAAAAAGAAATACTAAAGCCAGCAATATGTTAAATATAAGTCAATAGCTATATATAAATATGTAACTAACATTCAAAGTGTTATGGTCATCAATAAAAATTATACTACATTAACAAATACATTGCTAAATTTACCTTAAGTTGAAAATAGCATTCATTTTTCTCATTTTTGTCGCTCTTGCTCAATACAAACTCCTCCTTTAATATATCGTTTCATTTTCTTTATTATTTACAACCACATTCAAGTTAAGAGATCTTATGGATAATGAAAAAATATCTATTAGAGACTAAATATTATGAATAAACAACGAATTGATAAAATTTTACAATTAGATCTTTTCTTTTTATTAGATCTATTATTCCTCCTTCAATTTAAAACACACATTGAAATTCATTCAATATACGCCTTTCACTATGTAAAGTTTTATTTTTCATTAATCTATTCATAATCGAGTTTTATATCCAACAGTAAAATTAGAATATATATATTTCTCCAATCTCTTCCTTTTTTGTTGCCTTAATTTCGGTTCTATATTATTTCCTACAAACCAAAACTTTAAGCAAAAGTTCATTTTTCCCCCCAAAAAAATACAAAACAAGTAAATGTAATTGACATCCCTTATAGCTATATCAAAATCGTTCTTAAGAATTTTTATTTTAATTTCTTCATCTTCTCAAATCTATACAAAATTTTCTTTTTATCTATAATAAATAAGCTAATTAGATAATTGAATTGAGAATTAGTAATTAAATAATTTATATTGATTATAAATTATTTTATACCTCTTTTGATGATTTGTTTAAATATTTTTATTAACTAAAATAAGTATATTTAATTTTGATGTACTTTTTCATTGAATGACTTTACTCATTCGAAATTTGCTTTTCATATTTAACTCAAAAAGTTTGTTTTGAATGAGTTTGAAATCCATTTATGAACTAAGTCGGTGTATCGTAATGTATTGCATATTGTAAGATACATATCGCATATTGAAAGATACACTTGTTGTATCATGAGATACATAACCCAATAGTATCACAGATAAGATACGTGTCGATTTTCTTATTAATCGTATCGTATCGTAAAATACGTATCGCATATCGTAGATTATTGACAACTATGTTCAAAATTTGCATTAAATGTTAACAATAGCACATCTCATATATATGGTATTGATATATGTAGTCTGAGTAGCACGGATGTTTCTAAAATTGTTGTACCCGTACTGAACATGATTCCTAGATCGACACTTTCTGGACACATGTATATATCCCTGACTTTTTGTTTACAAACTTTGACTTTCAGAACACATATTACAACAGTATAATGGGATTAACATAGTAGACGAAAAAAGCAATAATGGTTTTCTCTAGATTACTCAATTTTAAGACTGTAGTGAGTGTGTGTGTGTGTGTGTATGTGTGTGTGTGTGAGCAACAACTCAGGTAAGTTATGTGAGTTAGAGCAAATTAAATAGTTATTCCGTTATTTTTTAAAAATTATTTTTGGATCATGATCTCTATAGCCCTAGATTTTTTAAGATTAAATTTAATTGATTTTGGAGTTCATTTGCTGTTCGATTAAGTAAATATAAGATGTTCACTACGAAAACTGTTTATTTTATGCAACCCAAGAATATGCAACCCAAGAAATCGCGTATGAGGTTGTGATCATAATCCAAACGAAATTTTTAAAAAAATTTATTGGATATTGTGGAAATGGAATGCAATTCAGGTAACTTACATGAGCTGTTAGCTTATTTCCATTATTACATGTGTGTGTTTGTGTGCGCACTCGCACGTGCACATGCTTGTGTCAGTGATTTTTGGAGGCATTTTTTATGTTCGTTAACTTCAGTTTTCGTAACTAAGATACTGTTATCTGTTTTTGATATTAATTGAGATGCACAATGTACTTTTTTAGCTGCTTCTCAGATTTGTATTAAAATTATACGCTGTCGACACCTAATATGTGGATGAGTTGGCGGTCTGCCACCATAACTTGCACTGCCATGACCTGGTATGTATAACTGTGAGGTTTTCTGCCACATAGAACTTTTAAGTTATTGTTCCTGTTTGAACTCTAATGTGTGGGTCTGGGGCTTTCCAGCTGAGCATGCCATTCGCATAGGGAAAAATTGAGGTTGTATGAACCAATGTTTAAAATAGCGAACGTAACGTTTTATCTTTGTTAGGTTATGTCGCATATAGCGTAACGCATAACGTAAGTTATGCAATTTTCTATTTATTTAATTAAAAATAAATATAAAACTATATAAAATATTTTTTATAAATTCAAAAATAAATTTAAAATATCTAAAAAAGAATTTTTCATATAATCTATTCTAATTTTATATTAAGTTTTACAATAATTTTTACATTCATCTTCATAAATTATATTAATTCTCCAACCGTAATTCCAGTTATCATTTAAACAAGATAACAAGATTTCAATTTTTTATTTCAATTCCAGTTATTATTATTGTTGTAATTTATATTTTTGTAATGTTAAATTTATCTTATTTATAATTGTTGATTTCAGTTCAGTTAAAAATTCAATAAAATTAACAAGTAAGACATTTCAGCAATCGGAGAGAAATTATAATAAGCAAATAAGGAAACAATCACAAATTAAAACATTAGCAATTCCACAAGCAATTAAATAAGCCAACAACTAATCAAGAAAATTACAGCAATTCGCTAATAAACAAAATAATAATCAACAACAATATATAAATTACTAAAAAAATATTTGTAAATAACGTAACATAATGTAAGTTAACGTAACGTTACGTAATATAACGTAAAATAACATTAAAAACGTACTGTTACGGTGCACTGAGTTATTTTCAGTTGTTACGTAGCGTTGGGGTCCCGTTAGGTTACGTAATGCAATATAACAGGTTTCATAACGTGTTATTTTCAACATTGGTATGAACTATGAAGTCACTAGGTTTTGCTATTTTTCTGTGCCTGTATGTGTGCTTATATTATAGCTGTGGTAGGGCCCTGAAAATATTTCTAAAGTGTAAAAAAAATGAAAGCTAATGGGTGAAAATATGTATATTATAATAATTTAATTTTATGTTAAGCCTTAATAATAGGATAGCAAGTTCCTTGTATTCAGGTATTTGCAAGCTATGTGATGCAAATCATGCAATAACGTTTTGAGTTTGAAGCCAGGTTTTTGATGTTTATGTTCCAATTTCAGGCATCGTGATGATTATCGAGATAGAGATTATAGAAGACGAAGCCGAAGTCGTAGCAGAGGAAGGTATGACCGTGACAGGTATCGCGATGGAGATAGAGATCATCGTCGCAGAAGCAGAAGCCGCAGTATGAGCCCTGATTACTACAGAGGCCGTGGCAGGGGCCGCTATGATGAAGATAGAAGGAGGAGCAGGAGCCGCTCTTTTGACAGGTTAGTTTGTGATTGTTCTCTTTAACTTTTACTGCATTGAGAGGTCTTCAGCCCATCTATGTTCTTCTAATTTTGATTTCTATTCACAGTGCTTCCCCTGGTCGACGGAGCCGTAGCCCTCGAAGAAGCTTATCTCCTTGCAGGACTCCCCCTTCACGTGAACAAAGCCCTGCTAAACGCAGTCCTGCGGAGCGATCTCCAGCTTCTCGAAGTGTTTCACCCCGTGGTCGTCGTCGTGTTTCTCGTAGCCCATCTCCACGCAGCTCGGATGAGGTAATGTATTCCTCTGAGGCCATTTTGTTGTCTCTATTTTTTTTCATACATAATTTTAGGTTTTATCTTTTGACATTTCGTCTTACTGCCGGGCAGGATTAATGGAGCACTACTGTCCCCAGAATTGCCATGAAACATTCTGGTACCTCTTCACAATGGAGATCATTTATATGCTTTTGGCAGCCATGAACTGCGTTTAAGGGTTATGCATTTCCTACAATGTTTGTTCGTATCTTGGCTATTCTAGAGCCTTTTTAGACAGGGGTATGGTGACTGTTGGTGCAACTTTTTGAAGACTTTGTACTTGCTTTTCTTATTACCTCTCTTTGGTAGACTTGTTTGTTGGTTATATTATGTTTGTGAATCTAACTTGTGAAAACATGATATCCTGCACTTTCTAGTTCAGTACGAGAAGTAGAGTAGCTGATTTTCCGCAGAAAGTGAGATGATGCAAATGAATGATCTTGCTGATGCTGTTTGTCCTTGATGATGATGATGATTTTCCCTTCGTTGATGATGGTGGGAGTGATGTTGATGTTATTGGTGATGTTCAATTTGATGATCGTGTTCGCGTTGTTCGATTGATGCTCGTGTCCACATCTTATATGCAGTTCTTTTTGTGGGCTGAGACCAAGATAAGTAATAAGTTGTGGTGGTCCTGTGAATGGTAAGGAATGTTTTTAACAGCAGTAAACCTGTTGGTTTAAGTTTTTCCTCTTATCTTGTTCCCATCATTGTTAATTTTATTTTGTGAGCTAGAAAGGATTAGTTGTAGCTGTGATGACCATGCAATGCTCCCTTTTCTTGCTCCCCTGCATATGATGTCTGATGTATCAGCAAGTATGCGTGGTGCTGATCTATTGGGAACTAGTTGCTTCAAATATCTGCCAGCGTTAAAAGATGAAGTATCAAAAAGCATTGCAGCTGAAGTGATGGGTTTCAACTTCCTCATGGTTCTCTCTCTCATACCTCACCTTTGTCTTCATATAATTATTTAACATGACAGTGTGTTTGGTACCTTGGTACTAGTTAATATGATCCTGGGTAACCATTTCTTCTATGTTGATACTCTAGACCTGCTGTTTGCTTCGATCATGAAGAGCTAAACAGCTTTCTACTGATATGAGTTAAGAGTTATTATTTTGAATATCGTTCTTTGTTACTGCTTTATGTTGCGAGTTGATAGGATTTTTAATTTTTTGTTATCTTCCCGCATGTGATTATGCTGTCCGAGCTGTAGCAGTGAAGTGTGATAGATGCGGGGAAATATAGTGATGGCTGCAGCATGCTGTTGCTGTTCTGTCCCTGTGGGTGATGGGTCAGGTGCTTCAGTTGCATAAGGCTGTGTTGTGCTGTTTGGAATACGTTCGTGTTTTGGTACCATTCAATATGTTCGTGTGTTGCTGATGCTGTCCTTCCAATGGATATTATTGGTATGACTATATTGTTTCTTCTATTTTCTTTGATTCATAACTTCAAACTTCTGTTTAAACTCAACAGTAACTAGTAGTTAAGAGGAATTTAAATTATTCAATACCTTGCATTATTGAATTCTGCTTTGCACATAAGTTTGCTGTTAGTTCTTGCTTGTTCGATTGTCATGATTGATGCATTATGATAGATGAACACAGTTGAGATCTGGATGTCTTGGATTGTTTCTTTGGTGTTATTGGCTCGTTTTGTATGCTCTTTAAGAGAAGTTCTGGATTGGCAGTGGGGCCTGGGGACAAAGCGGGCCTTGTGTGGGTTCATCTTAGAGCGGTTTTTTTGGGTCTTCTGAAGCCTGTAGATCAAATGCGTGAACTTTCAAATAATTAGAAGTATATAGATTCTTAGCTGCAGTAGAGATTCACTGGAATGAAAAGTGTGGATGCTTGAATGCAGTATGGTTTTTTAGTGTTTAAATGCACCATTGGTTAAAATTTTCTTAGTCGCAGTCTTATGACGTTGGTTTTCGAATGCTAATTGGGTTTTCGAATGCTAATAGTAAGTGTAGCATTAAAGCTTTTAGGAAAAGTGAGGTGCTAATTAAAGTGTTCTAAAACGCAACTGCATTACATTTGTTGTGCTAGAGGACATAGTGCATAAAGTGAGGCGCTAATTAAAGTGTTCTAAAACGCAACTGCATTACATTTGTTGTGCTAGAGGACATAGTGCATGCTACGTGGGGACACAAACAGATATGATTTCATTCGATCATATCTGGACTCTGATTCAAAATTTTCTGGATATGGTGGCTAGAATTATTATGATATGGATATGATTTTGTTTGTTTCTTTTTTGTTTGATCCATATCTGAATCCGAATAACTGAAAATCCATTATTGGAATACAGTAGGTTCTTATATTATTACTTTTCATAGAAAACTAGTTTAAATTGTGAGTCACGAATAAACCCTAATATGGAAATTGATGGCACTTTATTAAGGCTCATATATTTATTGATAGCGCTACATACTTATGTGGTTTCTATCATAAATATCTATAATTATGAAATTACCCTTTTTAGATTGTATCTGTGTTTGTAAATAATTGTATTGGATTCGTGTTCAACTTTGTCGAATATGATACTGATACTCCTGTTCACCAATGATTGAAATCTCAATTTTTTGTCATAAAATCAAATGTAGATATTGATTTATATGTCTGCTCTGTATCCTTATTACTGCATAATGGATTACATGAACAATGTGAGAGCACTTTGCATAATCCGTAATCGATTCTGTGGTGAGTTAAGGGATTATATGAAATCATGTGGAACTAAGTTGCTTAATTTATACTTAATATAATAATACACACATAATTACATGTATTTGAGAGTGCACATGTATATTTTGAGGGAAAGTACAGTTCTTATTTTTATTAGTGCGTCTGGTGTTCAGGATTGAAGGATTTTGTGTTTGTCATGAAGGATTATGTGTTTGTCATGAAGGATTATGTGTTTGTCATAAGCACAATTATCATTTTAGGAATTGTTGGTTTCTAGCCTGTATTACTTTTTTTTTTTTTTTATAATTTTACGAGAATGTGATTCTCTCAATGATGGATTGTTTTTTTTTTTTTTTTTTTTTTTTCATTTCTACATTTGGAAATCCAGAAAGAAATTATATTTTTCAGAATAACCACATTATTTTACGTCACTGCGACTTTCATTTGTTGTTACTGCGACTGTCTTATTTTTATTTTTTATTTTTTATTTTTTAATCACTGTTGATGAGTACCGTTGCTGCTGCCTCTTGCCATCACTGTTGTGCTTGTCCACTTATTGTTGTCGATCATCGCCTCCGCAACCTAACCAGCTACCATTACAGCTATCGGTTCCTCCAATACCAAACCAGCTATATCGTAACAACAATCGGTGATAAGATCTTTATCGCTACCAGCTAGTGCGGGCAATTGCCACTTTACCATTGGTTATTGACTTCTTGTTGCCATTACTGATCAAGTGATTATTTTTGTCCATCCTTGTTGCGGATAATCGTTGGCTGCCACTGCCAATATTGACTGACGACCATTGGCTTTTATGCATCATTAACAACTTTCTAAGCATCTTTGTTGACCTCTAAGCACCGTCGACAACTTTCTCACTGTTGGTGATTGGCCGATAATGACTGTCAGGTCACATATGACAACATTTGTCAATGCTAACCCACAAAATTATGTGTACATACCAAACCATCAACTTAATTTATTGCTAAGCATTAAGGAAGCAACATTTGTCAATGCTAACCCACAAAATTATGTGTACATACCAAACCATCAACTTAATTTATTGCTAAGCATTAAGGAAGCAACATGCACATAAATTGAATATATATAGAGAATGCACATCAACAAGCAGGTCCTAACCGCATAGCAATTCACTTGGGCTGTGTTTGGATAGGCTGTGTTTGGATTGAGGGAAAATGAAGGAAAAGAAAAGAAAAGAAAAGAAAAGAAAAGGAAAGGAAAGGAAAGGGAAAAGGAAAGAAAAAGATATGGAAATTAGTTTTTTTTATTTTTTATATTTGGTTAGAAAGAAAATAAAGAAAAAAATTTCAAGAAAATTTTAGAAGAAAGCAGTTTTTTATGTTTGGTTGCTTAATAGAAAATTAAGTGGAAAATATAATTCTAATTAAATTATAGAAAATTTTAATATTAATTTACATATTATTGATATAATTTTTAATTTTTAAATAATTAAGCATATAATAACCAAAACGTCTAAACTTCACAAAAGTTAAAAATATATTAGAACTAAAATTATAAGGAAATTTCTGCAAAAATTTCTCTTCCTTTTTTCTTTTTTCTCTTAACTTTCCTTTCTTTCATTTTATTCTGGATTTGAGGAAGAAAAGAAAAAAGAAAAAAATTCTAATATATTTTCTCTCACTTTCTTTCTTTTTTATTTTATAACAGTGAAAAGCAACTTTTCCTTTTCTTTTCTTTTATTTTCCCTCAATCCAAACACAGCTTTATGCATGACAAACCATGGGGGTTGTATCTGCTTCCAAAATATTGAGGGCCTAGCATCAATCCTTTTAGCTCAAAACACAGAGAGAGAGAGAGAGCACGACCTTTTCCTGCAGGGTAGGTAATTGAGAGAGAGAGGGAGAGGGAGAGGGAGAGAGAGAGAGAGCACTACCTTTTCCTGCAGGGTAGGTAATTAAGAGAGAGAGAGAGAGAGAGAGAGAGAGAGAGTCATGAATAAACTCAAATCTTGAAATATTTGATTGATGACATTTTTAAGGCTCATATTATTGATAGTATATTTTTACTATATTTGTTCTAAAGTTAAGAGTACAAAATATTATTAAATGTTACATGCTTATGTTGGCTTCTATACATAAATATCTGTAACCATGAAATGCCCTTTTCAGATCACATCTGTGTTTGCCAATAATTGTATTTTTCAATTTTGCCAAATATGACAGTGATTCTCATGTTCCTTGATGATTCGAATCTGAATTTTTTGTCATAAAATCAAATATAGATATTGATTTACATGTATCTACTCTGTATCCCTTACCTGCATAATGGAGAGCAATGTGAGAGCACTATGCATAATACATAATTGATTATGTGGTGATCCTTGTTGTGAGTAAATGGGTTGTATGAATTCATGTGGAAATGAGTGTATAACGTATACTTAATGTAATACTACGTGCATAACTTACAATTACACGTGTTCGAGGGAAATGCTTGTATTTTGAGGGAAAAATACAGTTTTTATTTTTCTTGTATGCAGGAATTCGTATGGACATCCAGGATTTTCATGAAGGATTTTGTTTGTCATCAAGGGATTTTGTGTTTCTTATAAGCACAATTATATCATTTTAGGAATTGTTGGTTTCTCACTGGTATTAAACTTTTACTATTTTATGAGGGTGTGATTCTCTAGGGGAGTGTTTGTTTGCAGGAAATTCTAAATGCATACCACATTTTACTTTGTGAGCACCACATCCTATGGTTAAGCGATTTACAATATAGGGGAAATTGGTGCTCACTAAGTCAATTGTGGTGCGCATTTAGAATTTTCCTTGTTTGCATGAAAGTAAAATGGAAGTAGAGGAAGTAAGGCTACTTCCACTACTTCAAGTGTTTCTTTAGTTAAGAAAAAAGTTGGAAGTTTACTTTTTATATTTCAAAATTTTCTTCTTCACACTTTTTGATTGGAAGAGTTTAGGAAGTAAAGGAACAAGATAAAAAAATATTTTATTTATTTATATATCATCATTATCATTCAAAAGTGATTTTTTTTTCATAAAAAATAAATAAAATAAGATAGATAATATATAATTTAATTAATTAAATAATACTTCTTTCACTTACTAATACATTTCCTTCTTTAAATTTTAGTAACTTTCAATTTTGAAAGTTACTTCTCAATTTATTCTTTTAATTTCCATTACTTTTTTGAGCTAAACACCGATAGGTTGGTATTTCCATTTCTACTCATGAAAATTAAAAAAAATTATATTTTCTAAAATAACCACGTGTATTTTTGCATATCCATGCCACCTTCATCTATTGTTAGTGGCGCTGTCTATTTTTGTCATAGTTGCCGATGAGTGCCATTGCGGCTGCCTCTTGCCATCTCCATTGTAGGCCAATATTGTCAATAGTCGCCTCCGCCCTTTGCCAGCAACCATCTCAACCATTGGCGATCTTCGTTGCCACCAGCTAGTGCCGGCAACTGTTACTGTACCATTTGTGATTGACTTCTTGTAGCCATAGTTGATCAACGACTGTGATCATTTTTGTCGGTCCTCGTTGCAGGCCGTGGTTGGTGACTGTCACTGCGACTGTTGACTGATCGACTCTTCCCGCTAAGCACCATCGTCTACGTTGTCTACTGCCATCGGTGATCTGCCCATGATGACCATCAGGTGATGTCACCATCGGATAACATTTGTCAATGCTAGCCATCAAAATTATGGGTAAATGCCAAACCATCAACTTGGTTTATTGCTAAGCATTAAGGAAGCAACATGCACATATGCTGAATTTAATCAAGTTTGATATAATGGACGATGCACATCAACAAGAAGCAGATCCTAGCCCCATGGAAATTCACCTATACAAACCGAAGTGTTGTATCTGCATCCAAAATACTGTGGACCTAGTGACAATTGTTTTACCTCAATAAAAGCCGCGAGAGAGAGAGAGAGAGAGAGAGAGAGCACGTTTTCCTGCAGGAGAGAGAGAGAGAGAGCACGTTTTCCCGCAGGAGAGAGAGAGAGAGAGAGCACGTTTTCCTGCAGGGGAGAGAGGGGACGTTTTCCTGCAGGAGAGAGAGAGAGAGCGCACGGTTTCCTGCAGACGTAGGTAATCGTACCGCATCTCCCATAGGATTTTGTCCCTCTTTTTTTTATGGGTTGCATGCACTGTATTGAACACAGAATGATTTTTTTTAGTCAAATTCATACATAAATAGAATTTTATTGGGAGTCAAAACTTCTCACAAATTAAAAAAAAGTGATACCGCTTGAGCTAATTGAAAGTGGTGCACCACATTACACCTTTCAACAAAAAAAAAAAAAAAAAAATGGAAGAAAAAAAATTAAAAATATATATTCATATAGCATCTCCTAATCCTAATATATGGTTTTTCATGTCAATATTCTTGTGTAAGGGATAGTATTCGACATATTAAAATAGTTTGGATATATAACCTTCAAATTTTGAATATTTAAAAATTCTCTCCAAAAAATATCATATTACACAATCGACAATCCAAAACTTAAAAAAGTCAATTTAAAGTATCCCTCTGTTATTACTTAGCCATTAGCAGAAGGGAATATTCTCTTGATGTCTTGAAACAATCCAATTAAAACCTGAAATATCCCAATTTCCTCCCAAAACCTTAACCCTAGATTCCTCTGCTCTCGAATCCTCCCTCGTACTCCGCCATGCCTTCGACCACGTCGCCTTCATCCACGCCTATCCCTCCCTTGCCCGCCGACTCAAGCTCCTCTCCCGGTCACTCTCCACCTTCCCAGACCTCTCCCTTTCCCTATTCCCTTGCCTCTCTTGCCTCCAAGATCTCGTCAAATCATCTCCAAATCCAAATAATCCTTCAACATTCAACTCAAAATTCAAAAATTGAGAAAAACCATCCGCTGCTAACAAGCAACTGAACAAAGCGAAGAAGCTCGGATGCCTCTTAGGCCGGATAATCCATCCGTTGCCCCATCATATACGCCTCATGGAGGACCTAATCTCCCATCTCGCTAAGTAAGCATCTATTCACAAACCCTAATTATTTAGATCTTGCCTTGGATTCGGAGCTGCACCACTATGTGATCTTTTTGAACTATGTGATCGCTATGTCAACGGTAGTGAATTAAACAATTAGGAATGACGAGGAGCCGTGTTTTCCATGTGGTGACGGATAAGATGTACGTGGCGACAGTGAGGGTGTGGTTTGCAAGGAGGCCGCATGTCAGCGGAGCAAGAGTAGAGATGAGGCCAGTTAAGTTTGGATTCTTGAATAAGGCGTATTTGTCAGTGGTAAATATGACGGAAAGTAGATAGGGGCAGAGTGTGGAGGAGAGGCGAGGGAAGAGGAGGTCAAGGGAAGGGAAGGGAAGAGAGAGGATGGGGGCAGAGTGGAGGGGAGAGAGAGAGAAATTGATCGGGGGAAGGGAGGGAGGAGACCGCAGGATGTTGAAAGGGGGCAGTCAGTTTTGAGTAGAGAGAGGAATAATGGGTGCGTGAAGGAGTTAATTATATCGAAGTTATAATAGAAATTTCATATTCTTTTCATCATTTGACTAACAATGGAAATTCTATGCATGATAAATTATTTTGACATCCATGTCACTCTTTATGCCAGACACTTATTTTGGAATACTATCAACGTTTCAAATTTTTTTTCAAAAATACACCACCTCCTTTTCTCTAACTCCTTTTCCATTCAATTTCATTTTTATCCATTTTTATTTAAGTCGGATGTTAATTTAAAAGCAAAAAAAAAATTTTGGTCGTCTGATATTAATACCAACCAAGAAATGTGCTAGTCGGATATTAATATCCGATCAGCAAGCGAAATCTCCCCACAAAAGAAAACCGATTAACGATAATTTCAAACAAATATACATAAAACGTAAAAAAAAAATTCAAACTCCAAACCCAAATTTGTTTTTTGACACTAATTGCATGTTGGAATTTTCCATTTGCATAAGAAAACTCAAACTCCAAACCCAAATTTCACTTGTCACGGTGAAATCGAAAAATTTAAAATTCTTTTAATCTTTTCAGAAACGTCAATGTAAAACGTTTTAAGTGGTCAAGAAATCAAATCAATGATTTTGTAGGAGATGTATATTTATTAAATACCAAAATAATATTTAGGGTTTTAGAAAGAAAATAAAGGAGGAAAATGATAAGTCGTAGTTTCAAATTTCAAAAAGTCTTAGTTTGAAATTTATAAGGGTAATTTAGTCCAAAAAAATAATAACAAACTTGTAATTATTTATAAGTTTCAAAATCATGCGTCAAGAGTAAAATACCATGTGCAAATAGAATTTTCCGACTAATAGGGAAAATTCTATTTACGCATGACAAATTACTTTTGCCGCTCAGGCTACTCTTTATAACAACATTCCATTTTAAAACATCACCAAATAGCTCTCTACACAAAAAAAATTTCCCAAATTTAACCCACACTCCTACTTTCGTCTATCGCGACTGAGTTCTAAAATTCTCAAACTTTTTTCCGAGCCCTGCTCCGCTGTCTGCCTGCCTCCATTGCCACCCCCAACTCTGTCGCCACTCACTGTCTCTAGTACCACGCTCTGCCTCCATCTTTTACTCCTATCGCTGACAGACTGTCACGCCAACAAAAAAAAATAATAATAATCAACTGCAAACAAAAACACATCAAAAACTAAGAATAGTTTTAATCAGTACATGAGATTTTTCTTTCGACACCAAATACATGTTGGATTTTTCTATTTGCTTTAAAAAACTCAAACTCTAAACCCTAATTTCGCTTATCACAATGAATTCGAAGAATTTAAAATTCTTCCTAATTTTTTAAGGAATGCAAATGCAAAAGTTTTAGAGAGTCAGAAAATCGATTAGTTTATAGGAGATGTGTTTTGTTTAAAGATTTAAACAGTATATATATATATATATATATATATATATATATATATATATATATATATATATATATATATATATATATATATATATATATATATTGGTAAATGGGAAATGGAAAAAGATAATCAATTCTTTTATTTATTACCTTAATTAGCGCCACGTGTAATAATTTTATTGGGCTATCTAAGTGGCGGTGAAAGAAGTCTCTTTACCGCCGGTAAATTTCCCGTTCTCTCATATATATATATATATATATATATATATATATATATATATATATATATATATATATATATAGTAAGAGTAAATGGGAAATTCACCGGCATTGATGGGAGTTTCTTCATGCCACTTATGTGACCCAATAAAATTATTACACGTGGGCGCCATTAAGCGATTTCTTTTATTTGTTATCTTAAGTGACGTTACATGTAATAATTTTATAGGACCATATAAGCGGCGGTGATGGAACTCCTTTCTCCGCCGATAAATTTCCTGTTTTCTCACATAGCAAATCCTTAAGTGTGAACCTATTCCTTTTTATTCCCCCTACTTTCTCCTTCATATCCATTATTTTTTTCTCTTAATCTTCATTAGAACTTTTAGTTTTTGGTATTGTACAATTTTACTTTTTTGAAATTAGGGTTTGAATAATTAGGTCGACTTTCAATAGCCGAATGGTTTTCTTAGCGTTCGGCTATGGAAAGCAAGGTTTTTTTATATTTAAAAAAGTTACTCAATATTATTGAGAATTTGTATTAGTATTCATAATTTTTTCAATTATATTTAATTATACTAAAATCTGAACATTATATTTTTGCCTTTTTAAGGATTCATTTATAAATGAAAATTTTTGTACACTTTTGTTCAGAATATATATATATATATATATATATATATATATATATATATATATATATATATATATGTGTGTGTGTGTGTGTGTGTGTGTGTGTGTGTGTGTGTGTCTATATCTGTGTATGTATATGAGATTATTGTATATGAGTCGACAACTTATTTAAAGATAAGTTACGTGAGTCAATGGCGAAAAATTAATACCCCCAATATTTTTTTCAATTTTTTTTTGATCATGATATCTACCTTCTTATCTCATTTAAGATCAAATTTTTCTGAAGTTCATTTGTTTTCTCATCAAGTGAATAAAAATTATTGTATTCACCGAAAACCGTTAATTTTGTCTACTTGATGGAATACCAAACCAAAACTAAAACCCAAGAAACGGGGTATGAGTGAACCCTAAGAGATCGAGATCAAGATCTAATAGAATTTAATTTTTTTTTATTAGAGATAATGAAATTAGACAACTTATGTAACTTATGTGAGTCGGAAGCTCATTTTATTTTCTTATATATATATATATATATAGAGAGAGAGAGAGAGAGAGAATGGGAAATTCATCGGCGGTGAAAGGAGTTCTTTCATCGCCGCTTAGATAGTCCAATAAAATTATTACACGTGGCGCTACTTAAGGTAACAAATAAAATAATTTTCTTAATCGCCCTTTTAGTGGTGCCACGTATAATAATTTTATTGGGCCACCTAAGCGGTAGTGAAGGCACTCCCTTCACGGCCGATGAATTTTTCGTCTACTTTTATATATATATATATATATATATATATATATATATATATATATATATATATATATATATATATAGAGAGAGAGAGAGAGAGAGAGAGAGAGAGAGAGAGAGATGAGCTGATAGCTCACGCAAATTATCTGAGCTGCAGTTGATTTCCACTATCTCCAATAATCTTTTTTAAAAAATTTCTTTTGGATTATGATCTCGACCCCTTAGGGTTCACTCATACCCAATTTCTTGGGTTTTAGTTTTGATTTGAGCCTCCATCAAATTAAAACAAAATTAACGGTTTTCAATTAATAAAATATTTTGTATGCACTTGATGAGAGGGTAAATGAACTCTAAAACTTATGAAATTTAATCCGAAAGAAGTTAAGAAGATAGAGATTGTAATTGTAAAAAAAATTGAAGAAAATTATTGGATCATTATAATTTTGCCGCTAGCTCACGTAACTTTTTCTGAGCTGGCGGCTCACCTACAGTAATCCCATATATATATATATATATATATATATATATATATATATATATATATATATATATATATATATATATATATATATATATATATATATATATATATATATATATATATATATATATATATATATATATATATATAAAAGTGTACCTAAGATGTCTCCTTAGATGACATCTAAGGAGGCACCCAGGTCATAGCCTCTCATCACAAACTAAATTTCAAAGTCTTTTTAATGTAATTTTTGCATAAAAGTCCAAAGTCATTGTCATAAGTAAGGCTGACTAACGGGCCGGGCGGCCCGTTAGTCAGCTCGGCCCGGCACGTGCCGGGCATGGGCCCGGCACCTCGGCCCAGGCCGTGCCCGGGCAGAGGCCGGCTGTGCCTGGCACGTGCCAGGCACGGCCCGACACGGTCGCTGTTTTTTTTTTTTAAAAAATAGCCGTTGGGGTGTTTAGGGGGTTTTTTTGCAAATAGCCTCCCAACGGCTATTTTTATAGCCGTTGGGGGGTTTTTTGCAAAAAAAATTGCAGATTTCTCCCCCAACGGTCAAAATAGCCGTTGGGGGGTTTTGTAAATTTTTTTGCAAATTAAAACCTTTTCTTTCTCTATAAATATCTCAATATCTCTTCTATTACCATTCATCATTCTTATACACTAAATTCATTCTAAAAATCCTCCTAAAATCTTTAATTCTCAAGAAGTCTCAAGCAAAACAAGTAGCAAGTTTCAATCAAGTGATCAATAAGTCTCAAGTACGCAAGTCTCCCAAACAAGATCCAAGCAAGTTTTCTCATTGAAGCAAGGTTTTTTTCGCTATTTAGGTTTCCAGCTTCATCTCTCTAATTAGATATTTCACTCTCTCTCTCAACTAGTTCAGCGGTTAACAGATATTTATAATTTAAAGTTTTTTTGAGAATTTTAATTTGTTTTCTTTGGGATTTTATTAAAATGGACCCACACTCGTCTGGCGCTTCTTGCTCTCAAGCCACGGGTTCTTTTATTCCATTTTTAACTGATGAAGAATATCAAAATTTATGTCAACCCTTAGAACAACCTCCTCAAGTACCATTTTCTGTATCTCAGGAAGAAACAACTGATACAACCATACCCGAAACACATACTACCGTATCTACTAGGGCTGTTAGATCGGACATATGGAAACATTTTGAAAAAATAATGGAAAACAATGTTAGTAAAGCTAAGTGTAAATACTGTCATAAAATTTATTTGTTTCCTTTAAATAGCGGAACGGGTTATCTTAAAAGACACGTAGAAAAAAATCACCCACCAAATGTACCACATCAAACACAAATAAGCACATTTGGTGGATCATTAGGTATACATAAATATGATCCAATTAAAACAAGAGAATATTTAGCAAAATTTATAATATATGACGAACAATCATTTACTTTTTCGGAAAATCGCAAATTTGAAAGATTTTGTAAATCAACATTTACTGACGAATTTAAAAAAGTCCCACGTTCAACATGTACATCCGACATGTTCAAACTATATAAAGAGCAGAGGGACACTTTAATAGCTATTTTTACTTCTTTAATTTTTAGAGTTGCTATAACTGCAGATTGTTGGGAAGCTAAAAATTTGACTCATTATTTATGCGTAACGGCACACTATGTAGATCAAGCATGGTGCATACAAAAAAGAATAATAGGGTTTAGGGTATTTGATTTTCCTCACAATGCACAAAATTTATCACAAACCATGCTAAGTGTTTTTTCAGTTTTTGGAATAGACAATAAAATATTTACCATTTCTTTGGATAATGCTTCTGAAAATACGGCCACAATTAGAATTCTTAAAAATTATACAAAACCAATTCTAGATGGAAAATTATTCCACGTTAGGTGTATTTGCCACATACTAAACTTATGCGTTCAAGATTGATTAAAAATAGTAAATAATTCACTAATGAATCTTAGGTATACATTACTTTTTATTAAAGATAGTGGGTCAAAAAGACAAATATTTAAACAAATATGTAAAAATATGAAAATATCACCTAAAATTATATCTATAGATGTTAGAACGAGATGGAATTTTACATATAAAATGTTAAACATAGCTTTTCAATATAAAAATGTAATAAATACTTTTAATGAAATGGAGACACCAATGTATAGTTTAGATAATAATGAATGGCACCAGTTGCATTGCATTTCTAAGTTTTTAGGCAAATTTGAAGATGCAACTAGAGCAATGTCAGGAATTTATTACCTAACTACACACATTGCATTATATTATCTAACCGAAATTATTTCGGTTTTTAATGAATATATAAATCACTCTATACTTGAAAGTATTGTTTAACCTATGGAAATTAAATTTAATAAATATTTTAAAGATTTTCCATACTTATTATATTTTGCAACTGTTGTGGATCCCCGTTGCAAGTTAGATGGACTTGAAATATTAATAGATTTATTTTATACAAATATGTCTTATGAAAATAATGTGAGTGATTTACTTAAGGATATTAAAATATGTTTAGATATTATGTATAAAACTTATGAAGATATGTATGGTGTGCCAACACAAACTACAAAAGAACCATCTACTAATGAAATTCATAATCCAATAATATCATCTCTATTTCACAGAAAAAAGCCAAGACAAACTAGTACATATTTTAATGAATTACATTATTATTTAGAGAGAGCTAACTATGAAGATAACGCATCTTATGATAAGTATGAAACCTTTGATATTTTGGCATGGTGGAAATCACAGGAAAAAACATATCCCGTGCTTTCCAACATGGCACATGATCTACTAACTCCTCCAGTGTCTACTGTAGTATCGGAGTCTGCTTTTAGCGCAGGTGGTAGAGTGCTCACGGACTTGAGAATCTCAATGGCGTCGGACACATTGGAGATGTGTGTCTGCTTGAAGGATTGGTACGATGCAGAAGACAGGGAACAAGACTTGACTAATGAAGATGTACTAGAGACTTTCGACTTACCAGAAAAAAATGTAGTTTGATTAAAAATATTTAAATTTGTAAGGATATTCATGTATTTTCAATTTTTTTTTTAATTTTTTACTTATAAATCTCTTAGAAAATATATTAAGAACAAGTTGAGGGTGACGGTTAGGGTCCTCTCCCCTCTCTTCGGGCTTTATATAATTTCTAAAGAGATTTATAGAGTAATTATATAAATGTAATGAGATTATATATAATATAACATTTGTTTTTATCTTATAACTCCCCTTTTTTTTGTTTTTAAAAAAACTCGGGCCGGCCTGGGCACGGCACGGGCCTGCTGTGTTGGCGGGCCGAGCCCGGGCCGACCCCTGGGCACCCGTGCCGTGCCGGCGGCACAGTACGGCCGTGCCGAGAACGGGCCCGGGCCGGGCCCGGCCCGGCCCGTTAGACACCACTAGTCATAAGTAAGATGTGTGCTTCATGCCTTAATTACTCTTTTTAACTTGGTTCTCTCATCCCATCTCTCTCTAAAGAGGATGTGGGGTCCAAATCCTTCTCAAACTTGAAATTATTCTAAAGTTTTTTTTTTTTTGTTTCTGCAAACAAAAAGAATTTTTGGTGCAAATGCTTGTGAAAGCCTTTTATTTTGTGTTATTTGAGACACTAATCGTTGGTTGATAAGTGACAATGCACTAGTTTTATCAACTACTTCTTTGAGTATTTTGATTAATTCTTCTTAGGAGAAGTTTTTCTATTGCATTATAAGCTTTAAAAAAAACAACTAATGTATCATAATAGCCCAAATAGAAAATCAAGTATATCATTTCAACTTCATAGTTGCTGGATCTCAATAAAGTGTTGATGTGAGTAGGGTTTCATTACCTTACTTGGAGTTGTAATGGATGACCATTATGTTCTTCAATAAATAATCTAATTGTCCACTTTTCAGAGCTTCTATCGAAATTAATCATTATCTTTTGTTGGGGATCGGAAAACGTCAGGCCGCCCTGGGAGTATGATGAGTTTCAAATACAAAGTCGAGAACCAATCTAACCTAAAAACTTAAACTGATAGATAGTGACTCCAAATCTATATTTAAACCTATAAATTTTTTTTGTCCTATCCGATGTGCGACTATATTCACATATAAACACCTAACAGTTTCCGCCTTCATTGTGAGTATACCGTAATCATTTGCTGGAACTATCATCCATAGGATCACAACTTTGATCTAAACCATCCACGTAGTGCATCGTGGGAAATCAAACCCAAAGTTACTTGTGCCAATGGACCACTTTGAGCTTCATACCAGCTTTACTTCCCTTAGGCTGTAACTTGGACCTTTAACCCGACAACAACCTGGCCCAAATTTAGGCTCTGATATCAGTTATTAGAGAGAAACGTTGGGCCCACCCGGAAGCATAATAGGCCTAAACACAAAGCCGAGAATCAGTCTGACCCAAAAACATAAGTTAATTGGTAGAGCTCCCATCTTTGTATTTAAACTCATATATTATTTTTGTCCTATCCGATATTAGACTATACTCACATAAGAACATACCTAACAATCTTCCCCTTCCTTATGAGTATACTGTAATCATGTAGGGGAACTATCATCCATAGGATTATCGTCTAGGGGAATCACCATCCCTAAGATCTCAACTTTGATCTAAACCATCCACGTGGTGCACTGTAGGAAACAAGACCCATAGATACTTGCGTCACCCAACCACTTCGAGCTTCACACCAGTTTCACTTCCCCTTGAACCACAACCTAAACCCTTGACTGGACAACAATCTAGCCCGAACTTGGACTCTAATACCACTTGTTGGGGTTGCAAGACACATCAATCCCTTCTTCTCGCTTATCTTCATATATTTGAAACCTTCTTTATCCCATACAAATGTTCTTGATATGACTATATATTTCTTCCTTGACCATTCCGTATGACCTTTACGAATTCCAAAGCTTTTAAGCCTAGCATATCCATTATAAAAATTATATGCATCCTCATGAGAAGAAAATTCAATTCCGAAGTATGGGTTAATAGTTCATTTGGTTCGGTAGCATAATTTCCTCCCTCTTGCATATTAGCTTCATGAATAGCCTCATCTACATTATCCAAGCTAATATACGGTTCAATTGCATAATTTTCTTTTTCTTCTATAATAACTCCATCTACATAATCTAACCCAATATAAGGTTCAATAAATTTATCTACATGATCAAATCCAATGTAAGCGTCATTAGCCTCATTAGCATGTCCCACATTGTTTAATGTCTACAATGTTGCTAATAGAGCCGCTGTAGATACGACAGTCTATCTGATCAACATGAGTTCAGCTAGTGATTTAGATGGAGGAATTCCAGAGGAGGTATGGTCTGGTAAAACTGTGAATTATTCATTCTTAAAAGTATTCAGTTATATAGCATATGCACATGTGGATCATGAGATGAGAAAGAAGTTTGATTCTAAATCTCAGAAGTGTGCATTCATTGATATGCTGATGACGAATATGATTATCGCTTGTGGGATTATGAGCATAACAAGATGATTCGTAGCAGAGATGTAGTATTCAATGAGAGTTGTATGTATAAAGACTAAATGGAAAGTAAGAGTGACAATACAGTGGAGAAAAAGCACTTGGAGCTGGATGAGCCACAGGATGGGATGGATCCCATGGATAAAAGAAAGGAAGAAATACCTACATTTGAAAGAGAAGAAATGGCTACACCTGAGAATACACAAGTTTTAGATGAGACCGAACAGGAAAGAGAGTCATTGACTGAAGTATATGGTTCCAGTACTTTATTAGAGAGTGTTCTCATTTTGAGGAGGAGTACGAGGATAAGGAAGCCAACCCAAATACTTTGTCTTCCATTATATCATGTTTTGTATACTGATGCAGGTGAACCAAAGAGTTGCCAAGAGACTATGCATGATAAATTTCGTCTTAAGTGAGAGCCAGCCATGCGTGATGAGATGTTTTTTTTTGGAGGTGAATCACAAATGGGAATTGGTGAAGCGACCGAAAGAGATAAAAGTATTGCATAACAAGTGGGTATACATGGAAAAATATGAGACATGAGGGACACAAAGGTTCAAGGCTAGACTTGTGATGAAGGGATACGGTCAGAGAAAATGTATTGACTTCAATGAAATATTTGCACCTGTTGTCAAGATGACTTCTATTAGAGCAATACTGAGTATTGTGGCTGCGAAAGGATTGTATTTAGAGCAGCTCGATGTGAAAACTACTTTCCTTCATGGTGATTTGGAGGAGGAAATATACATGAAACAGCCAGAGGGATATGAAGTTAAAGGAAGAGAGAATTGGATATGTCGACTGAAAATGAGATTGTATGGGTTGAAACAAGCGCCAAGACAATGGTACTTGAAGTTCGACAAGTTTATATTGGATTCGAATTTTACCAGAAGCAATTCAGATCATTGTGTATATCTACAAAAGTTTAAGGATGATAACTTTATTATACTTACTTTGTATGTAGATGATATACTTGTGGCAGGTACATGCATGAAGAAAATCAATGATCTGAAAAGGAAGTTGGAGGAAGATTCTCAATGAAGGACATGGGTGAGGCTAAATAACTTCTTGGAATGCAAATTACCTGAGATAAGAAAAGTAAGAAATTATGATTATTTCAGGAGGGGTATGTCAAGAAGGTGTTAGAGAGATTCAATATGGAAAATGCAAAATCAGTAACTACAGTTCTTGGTGGTCAGTTCAAACTGTCAAAAGAGTAAGGTGCTAAGACAGATGAGGAGATGAGACACATTAAAAATATACCTTATTCATCGGCCGTTGGGAGTTTCATGTATGCAATGGTGAGTACAAGATCAGATATTGCACATATAGTAGGAGTAGTGAGTAGATTCATGAAGAACTCTGAGAAGGAATATTGACAAGCAGTAAAATGGATTTTCAGATATTTGAAAGGTACTTCAAAATATTGTTTGTGTTTTGAGGGTGATAACATTGATTGCAAGGTTTTGTGGATTCGGACCATACGGGTGATAGAGACAATGGCAGGAGCACCACAGATTACGTTTTTACTGTAGGAGGGACAACAGTAAGCTGAATTTCAAGATTACAATCAATTGTTGTTTTATTTTTGACAGAAGCTAAGTATGTTGCAGCTGCAGAAACAAGTAATGAGTTTATTTCGTTGCAGTGACTGATGAGTGAGTTGGGTTTTGATGGAGTGGATTGCAGGTTATTCAGTGACAGTCAGAGTGCAATTCATCTTATTAAAAACTCGGCGTATCATTCATGACTAAACATATTTACTTGAGATATCACTTTATTAGATCCTTATTAGAGGATGACCAATTGAAGTTGGAGAAGATTGAGGGCAGTAAGAATCCTGCAGATATGTTGATAAAGCCAGTTGATGGGAAAAAGTTGAGCTATTGCTAAATTTTGGTGTATTTATGTTGAATGCTGAAATTGGGACTTTAAACGATCGAGGTAAAAGTTTTGGACACTAGAATTATCATATATAGAGATTACAATTTTTGAAATAGGTCTCCAAGTAGGAGATTGTTGCTAATGGAGCCTATTGCCGCAGCGGGTTTCGATACACCAAAGCGGGTTTCAAAACCGGCCCAAACCAGTTATTATATAATATAAATATGGCGTTGTGGTGCTAGGGTTTGTGTGAGCTGAAGAAAAAAGGAGCTGAAATAAAAGGAAGTCGAAATAAAAAAAAATTATTAGGCTGAGGTTTTTTTTCTCTTCTTGAGGGGCTGCTGCTATTTATAATCGGCCAAAGAATAGAAGAGGTGGCTGCTAATTTCTTTGTGCTACAGGGTTAGGCCGAAAGCAGAAAAACAAGAGAGACGGCTGCTTTTGTGGGTTCGGCCAAAGGAAAAGGAAGCGTGCGGTTTTCTTTTGGATACCTTTGGGTTTTTTTCGGCGGCCGAAACAAAGAGAAAAATCACTGCAATAAGATGTTAGGGTTTGATCTCAAAATTTTGTGATTTCTTTGTGATTTCTCTTGTGATTGAGAACTAGAAAGTTGTAATCATTTTTTGATACGGTGGAAGTTTTTCAATCTTGTCCCCGTGGACGTAGGCATATTGCCGAACCACGTTAAATCTGCATGCTCTCTGTCTCTGCTATTTTTTTCCTCTTCGGTTAACTATTTGATTCCGCTGGTTGTTACATTAGTATTATTCTGCTATCTTTTGCTGACATACAAGAATAGAAATTTTTTTACCACAATAAATGACTAGTTTGACAAGGTTAAAAACAATTATTATTCAACTAAACAACTATTATATTTTTTTATTAAATTTGTGATTCAAAATTCTAAACTTACTTCATAGCACTTCAAATTGGCTATTGATCAAATTAAAAGTTATCCCTTTTAGGACAAAACCCTACTTCCATTGCTATTGCTATGTATCATATTTTAAACAAAGAAAATATGAAATTATTAACTAATTGCCTTAGATATTTCAATTTTGTTGTTCATGGCCGGAAGAGAATATTATTCTTGTTGTAATGAAAAGGAGACTGCTACTCGAGAGCTGGATGGTTCATCCATAATCTTCATATCTTCTATTGATATCATCAATCCAAAATTTTAAATTGTGAGGTCTTCATTCATGGCTTTAAGAACAATTGAAGAAAAATTGTTTTCTATATTATATCTAAATAATAAATTAACATACATGAAAATCAAATTTATAATTTTCACCCCTATTCTTTTTTGTCAACCAGTATAATCATTTAGTTCAGATATTTGTACAAAACAAGTTAATTGTTTAAATTATCACATGAATGCATAAATTCTCAATTTTACCTAAGCGTTTTTTTTTTTGGCTAAGTTAGAATCAATGTTTAAAATAGCGATAACAGTAACGTAACGTTTTGCTTTTGTTAGGTTATGTCGCAAATAGCGTAACGCATAACGTAGGTTATGCAAATTTCTATTTATTTAATAAAAATAAATATAAAACCACATAAAATAATTTTAATAAATTGAAAAATAAATTTAAAATATCTAAAAATATATAAAATTATTTTGTAATACATAATCTATTCAAATGTTATATTAAGTTTTACAATAATTTTCGTATATCTTCATAAATTATATTAAGTCTGCAACCGTAATTCCAATCATCATTTAAATAAAAAAAAAAAGCAAGATTCCAATTTTTTATTTCGATTCCAATTATTATCATTATTGTAATTTATATTTTGTAATGTTCAATTTATCTTATTTATGATTGTTGATTTTAGTTCAATTAAAAATTCAATAAAATCAACAAGTAAAATATTTTAGCAACCGGATGAGAAATACAACAAGTGAATAAAAAAACAAACTTAAATTATCAAGTTGGAAATTCCAAAAGCAATCAAACAAGCCAACAATTAATTAAGAAAATTACGGCAATTCGCTAATAACCAAAATAATAATCAACAACAATATATGAATTACTAAAAAAAATAATTGTAAATAACGTAGTATAACGTAATTTAACGTAACGTTATGTAATATAACGTAAATAATGTAAAAAACGTACTATTACGGTACACTGAGTTATTTCCAGTTAGGATTCCGTTAGGTTACGTAACGCAAATAACGGGTTTCATAACGCGTTATTTTCAACAATGGTTAGAATGTTCTCTTTGAAGCTCTTTGTCAGCTATATAGTCATCTCCCTTGGTGAAACCTTCTCAGGACCAAAAGACTTCAATAAAACTCCAAGCTCTTCAAATCTCTCCTACTGCAATAACTGTGCGCTGAACTCGAGGGCCCTTTGAGAATCACTCCCGTTATCCCCATCTGTTATGAATTTCTAAACTGTGCACTTGTCCTTGGTGGAGGTTCAAATCCTCATTTTTCCTTTCGAGAGAGGGAGAAATGGGTGAGGGAAAAAGAAGGAAAAAGATAATCAATTTAATGAACTGAATATTTATAATTGGTCACATTATTTCTAGAAGTGCGTAAGAATGAATATGGTTTGTCCATTCATCACATAGAGTGAGACAGGTGAGGGAGAGCGGAGAAGTAATTAATATGTAGAGATCACGTTGCACAACTATCAGAATTAAGAAGTCTTCTAAGGAAAAATGTGACTGAATTAAGGAGTCGTTCAAGGAAAGAAGTGGTTGTGCAATTAAAACATGAGGCCCACAACTCTAAAGCCACTTTGCCTCGGATTTTTTTTTTTCCTTTTGTTTTTTTGGTAAAAGTAGCATTATATGTGACTTTCAAATTACCTTGGGATAAGAGGCTCTGATTGTACCACCTAGGTGCCTTCTTAGATGTCATCTAAGAAGACACCTTACGAACACTTCTCACATCTGTGTGTGTCTATGTCTATATATATATATATATATATATATATATATATATATATATATACACGCACGCGCGCGCGCGCCCACACACACACACACATATATATATATATATGAGCAAATGGAAAATTCACCAGCGGTGAAAGGATTTTCTTCACTAGCGCTTAGATGACCCAACAAAACAATTACACGAGCCGTCACTCAAAAGGCGGTTAAGAGAATTTTTTTATTTATTATCTTGAGTGACATCATGTGTAATTATTTTATTGGGTCACTTAAACGCTGGTGAAGGAACTCCATTTATCGCTGGTGAATTTCTCATTCTCTCTCTCTCTATATATGTATGTATGTATGTATGTATGTATGTATGTATATAACGAGACGCTTGGCCCGACGCGCTTTGGCACGGCCATGACCTGCCAGGCACACAGGACGACACGACCCTTTATTTTTATTTTTTTAATTATGATCGTTTATAGCCATTGGGGGTAATTTTGCAAATTCTTTTGCATAGAGCCCCCCAACGACTATGAAAGTAGCCGTTGGAGGTTTTTTGCAAAAATATTTGCAAAATTTGCCCCCCCAACTGTCAAAGTGGCCGTTGGGATTTTGCAATTATTTTTGCAAAAAAAAACTTAGTATTTCTCCTATAAATACTCCCTATTCCTTTCTCCAATTTTATTCTTTCTCACAATTTTCAAACTCTCCACATTCTTCAACTCTCTCTAATATTTCCAAACACAAAATTTTCCTACAAAACTTCATTCATATTCTATCAAGATTCAAGACTCAAGAGCAAGTATCAAGAAGAAATCTCCGGAGCAATTAATTTTCGGCTTCAACTCTCATATCTCAACTCTCAACTCTCAAGCATCAACAAGTAATTTCCGATTTCAACTCTCAACTCTCAAACTCTCTCTTTGGCTTGAAGCATTGAGGTATTATATTTTGATTTTATTTTTATTCGGTTATTTGTGGATTTTTGAAAATTGATCCAGACTCGTACGACGCTTCTTCCTCTCAAATCGCAGGTAGTTTTTTTCATTTTTATCAAATGAAAAATATCAAAGTCTTTGTGAACCATTAGAATACGCAAGTACTATTTGTGTCATGGTCATACTAAAACATAGAGTTCTCTAATATGCCTGAACATGAGCCCACCGAAACCATAATATCCGAAATCCAAACAACCATCCCCGATAGGATTTCAAAATTGGATATATGGAATCACTTTGAAAAAATTATAGAAGTTGGTGTTGGAAAAGCTAGATGCCAATATTGTCAAAGACCTTACTCCTTCTCTAAAAGAAGTGAAGCGGGTCACTTTAAAAGACATTTAGAAAAATCATACCCACCAAATGAGCCATAACAAACACAATTAAACATATATAGATGAACTTTAGGAACATTTTAATATAATCGTATATCTGATAGAGAATAATTAGCAATATATATAGTACACATTAAACAACCATTCTCCATGGCTGAAGACCAAAAATTTGAAAAATTTATAAGAACAGTACATAACTCCGAATTTAAAAAAAGTCGCACATTCAATATATAAATCCGATATTGTAAAAATATATAAAGATAATAGATAAATTTTAATTGTCATTTTAACTTCAATAATTTATAGAGTTACAAGAATATCTAATTGTTGGGATGCCTTAAATGCTAGTCATTATTTATGTGTAACGGCCGACTACATAGATCAAGATTGGATAATACAAAAAATAATAATAGGATTTAGGAGATTTGAATTTTCATACAATGTACATAATCTATCACAATCCTTACTAAGTATTTTTTCGGTATTCGGAATATAAAGAATTTTTTTCCATTTCTTTCGATAATACTTCCGAAAATACGGCTGCACTAGAAATTTTAAAATGTATTACAAAACCGATTTAAGATGGCAAATTATTTCATATTAAGTCTCTTTGCCACATAATTAATTTGTGTATGCAAGATGGATTAAGACTAGTAAATAATTCAATAACTAAATTTAGAAACACAATAGCATTTGTAAAATGTAGTGGGCCTAGAAGATAAATATTTAAATAAATATGAAGAATTTTAAAATCTCACTCAAAATTTTACCCCAAGATGTAAAAATAAGATAGAATTTTATATTTAGAATGTTAGATGAGACAATTGAATATAAAAATATAGTAAATATGTTTAATGAAATAGAATTAACATCTTATAGTTTGGATTTTAATGAATGGAATAATTTGAATTGCATTTGTAATTTTTTAAGTAAATTTGAAGATGCAACTAGAGCACCTTTGGATATTTACTATTTAACAATGCACATTGCATTTTATTATTTAACCAAAATTAGTTCAGTTTTTAATAAAATAGGAATAATTCAATTCTTGAAGATATTGTAAAGCCCATGGAAATTAAATTTAGTAGATATTTTAGAAATTTTCCATATTTACTATACAACCGTTATAGATCCACGTAAATTAGATGGGATGGAAATTTTAATAAACTTATTTCATACGAATATGTGTTATACAAATAATATTCATGATTTAGTTAATGATATTAAAACATGTTTATATATTATATACTATACATATGAAGATATATATATATATATGGTGATAAATTGCAAAATACGAAGCAACCCACTATTAAAAAAAAAAGTAAAAAACCAATACTGTCATCCGTATTCCACCGTAAAAAACTAGGCAATCTAGCAATTCTTTTAATGAACTTTACAATTATTTAGAAAGGGCCAATGTAGATAATTTGTCACTTAATCGTTATGAAGATTTTAATATTTTAGAATGTTGGAAATCAAGGAGAAAATATATCATGTACTTTCTAACATGATCCGTAATCTACTAATCCTTATGGTGTCCATACTAGCATCGAAGTTTGATTTTAGTGCAGGTGGTAGAGTTTTAATGGAGTGGAGGAACTCAATAACATCAAACACATTGGAGATATGTATTTGCTTGAAGAACTAGCTCGATGTTGAATAAAAATATCAATAAAGATCTAACGAATTGAAGTAAGAGAGCTCTCTCGAGAAAGAATAAAAATTGAAGGTTTCTACACTATTAAGTCTTCATTTTTTTTCCTCTTCACAATTGTAATATTTTCATTTGAATTCTACAATTGTAATTTTTTTATGTAACTTTTTTAAAACTCGTAAATCTCTTGAAAAAAATACTAAGAATAAGTTGAGCGTGACGGTCAGAGTCCTCTCCCCTCTTTTTAGGCTTTGTATGATTTGCAAAGAGATTTATAGAGCTTTTTTGTTAATGTAATGTGATTCCGTATAATAAAATTTTATTTTCACAATTGTTTTACTTATTAGAACTAACTAAACTTACTAAATTAAGTTAACTAACTAACTAAACTAACTTAGTAACCAAAATCGTAAATTAAAAAAAATAGAAAATAAATCCGGCCCGTCACGGTCAAGCACGGGCACGGCACATGCTCGGCGAGCTATGCCCGGACTAGTGCCCGACAGACCATGCCTAGACCAGTGCCCGAGCGGGCGTGCTGTGCCTAAGGCACAACACGTCCACAATTGTGTATGTTCGTGCCTAGCATGGGTTGTGCCTAAGCCGTGCCGGGCACAACTCGATTGCCATGCCTTGGGGAGGGAGGGAGAGAGAGAGAGAGAGAGAGAGAGAGAGAGAGAGAGAGAGAGAGAGACTAAGGGAGGGAAAGAGAGAATGGAGGAAGGAGAGAGAGAGTAGACAGAGAGGGAGAGAGATGGTTGATAAAGATGGAGAGAGCATAAAGATATATTGTGTATATTAGATATGCGCAACATATTTGCGAAAAGCAATATTTCAAATAGCTTAAAAATAAAAAAATTTAGAAAATCAACGTGGAGATAATATAATTCCAATCACGACCAATCCAACTTGGCAAGTTCTGATTTCAAATCTACATCATTTAGAGGAATCCAAAATTGTCATATCCAGATTCATCTTCATAATGCATCTTCATAATGCATCCAGACTTGGAAAGTCCGATTTCTCTCAATTACAAACCCATACCAAATCCGAATTCATTAATTTCCATTTTTTTTACCAATAAGCTAGCATCTTTTACTTATTTACTAATATACTATGATCATTGACTAATATATACCATGTTCATAATTAACTATCTAATATGATTATAAGAGACATGGTGAAAAATAAATTAAAAAATATTAGACATAGGAAAGAATAAACAAGATATTAATTTTTCTTTTCAGGGAAGAAAAATGATTTTCTCCCTAAGTAATTATTATATTTTGTGTGCTAATTTACTAATATAGGTTTTGATCCAATTAGCAAAAAAAAAATAATAATTACTATCGGAAATTATCACTTTTCTTTTCTAGAAAGAAAATTTATAATTTTATTTTTCCTATAGTCTAATATTATTATTTATTCTAGCTTCTTGAAAAAGATAATTTGTTTATTTTAGTCACCTTCATATACATTAAATGAGGTCATAGTATATACTAGTCAATAAGCACAGGAAAAAAAAAAAATTAAATTTACTAAATAGAAATTAACTTATAAAAAAATGAAAAAAACATTATTGAGGTAAATCTGGACTTGTCAAGATCAAATTTATGATATAGATGAGCTTAAATATAGTAAATAGACTCTTCCGAGTGATGGACTAGAACTTTACAAGTCCAAATTAGTCTTGAGAGTTATTTTTTCTCTGGAGCAATCTATATAATTTTATTATTTTTTACTTATAAAATTCGTTTATTTGGAAATATATCTTCCTCAGTCGTTGTCCGGGTATTTTTTTTTTTTTTTATAAATTCCTTTTCGAAAAATTAACCCACCGTCTGCTGAGCGGCGAGAAATCATCCTGATGTCATCGTCCACCCACTGTCTGCTTATGGATGAGAAAACAAACCTCTTTCGCGGGAAATTCTAAATGCGCACCATAGTTTAGTGGTGAGCACCATTTTCGCGATTACAAATTACTTTACTATATAGTATGTGGTGCTCACTATAAAATGTAGTGCGCATTTAGTATTTCCACTCTTTTGCCGTTACTCCAGCTCCATTGACTTCCAAAAAATAAATAAATAAAGAAAAGATGAAAAAAAGAAAAGAAAAGCAAAACCAAATCCAATCCAATGAAAATTCCTCCTCCTCCTCTTCTTCCTCTTTTGCCTCCTCTATCTTAGATCTGATCCATGGCTCGCCTGCTTCTCTCGGCGGCGGCGGCCGAGGAGTCCCACTTCCCCTGCTTTATCGACAACTGCACCGCCTCTTCCGTCTGCTGGCACTTTAGCTGCATACCCTCTCCCAACCCTTTCCCCATCTTCCCTTTCGATCCCCCGCCTGCGGACTCCGTCTCCGTCGGCATCAGCCACAAGCAACGCCTCATCCAGAGCTTCCTCATCGTCGCCGCCTCCCTCCTCGCCTTCTCCTTCTTCTCGCTCCTTGTCTTCTACTTCCTCCTCCTCCGCCGCCGCCGCCGCCACCGCCTCCAGCAGCTGGCCCTCCACCAGAACCACCCCCCTCCTCCCCTCGATCCCAACCCCGCCAACGATCTATTGCACGAGGACGACGGGCCTCACCACATCTGGTACATCAGGACCGTCGGTCTCGACGATTCTGTCATCAAGTCGATCGCGGCGACGGTCTACAAGGCCGGCGACGGGCTAATTGACTGCGGCGACTGCTCCGTCTGCCTTGGCGAGTTCAGGGAGGGCGAGACCATCAAGCTCCTCCCCAAGTGCACCCACGCCTTCCACCTCTCCTGCATCGACACGTGGCTCAGGTCCCACGTCAACTGCCCCCTCTGCCGCGCTCCTGTCGTCGCTCCTCCTCCTCCTCCAACCGCGGCGAGTTCCGCAGAGGTTGGCGGTTCGCTGCACTCCCAGGAGAATGCCCAGATCGAAATTTCGCAGCGGGAGACCCAAGAAGAGTGCGTAATTGCGATTAATTCAGCGGCAGCTGAGTCATCGTCGTCGCGGCAGCTGGATGGCGATGAGGACGGAGAAGTGCAGCCGATCAGGCGGTCGGTGTCGATGGATTCGTCATCACTCGGAGTGCTTCTGCTCAGGGCGGACTCCGAATCGGATGCGGAGGAGAAATTGGGGGAGGAGAAGAGAGAAATTGATGTGGAAGGAGTGGTGGGGACTCGTAAGATCAAAGGAAAAGGGGTCGTCGAGTGTCTGCGAAAGCAGCAGAAGGGTGTGGAGATGAAGAGATCTATGTCTAGTATGAGCGGGAGGCTGTTCTTGTCGAGATACAACCGGGGACGGGGCCGAGGCCGAGGCCGAGGCCGGAGTGCTTCGGTTCTTCCCTTATGATGAGCATGTGTGTTTTGGAGATGGGGGTTTTAGAGAAATGTTGGCTGAGTGTGGTGGGAGTTCTCGGCAAATTCGGGAGCTACCTTGGTTTCTTGATACTTATTCTGGTTGTTTTATGTATATTGCCGAAGGCAAAAATACAACCTTTTTATAGCTATTGATAGTAAACAATGTCGAATCTTATAGATATGAGCAGACGATTGAACTTGATCGTTCTGCTTGTACCAACCTTATATATGTTTCGCTCTGGTGAGTAAACCTTTTATTGGTGAGTACTTTTTGTATGCTAATCTCTTACATAAATCACACATTACATTCCATAGGTTCTAATAGTTTCTTTTACTTTATGTTTATTTCCAATTTTTCGACATATTCCTGATGAGCATGAGATATGGTAAGATGCATTGGATCAATCAATACTTCATTTCAGTGGAGCTTTGCTGCTAGCAATGCAGTTTATTTTTATTTCTTACACTGCTGCTTATCTGATGTCTCGGGTATATGGAGGATGACACAGGATCCAAGGATTTTTGACAACATTGAAATATTATTTTTATGCTCTTGCTTGTCGGTTTACATTATGTGCAAACTAACTAACTTCTCATTTCGTAGTTCTTTGCGGGGGATTATTATATCTCCTGCTTCTTTTCTGTGAAACCGTTTCTGGTTAATGTATTGATAGCGGTGATATAAAAACTTTTTTTTGTTAGTCTTATTTTGTGTACATTTTGGCTTTGCAAATAATAAGTTAAGTTGGAGAAGACCTGTATAGAAGATCACTGAAATACAGTTTGTTGGTTTTCATTTGATACTTGTGTTCGTAACTGCAAATTACTTGATCCAATGCAATTGGTAAGTTTTCTCACACATTAAAATAAACAATTAATAATTTTTTTTTTCTCCGTTTTCATTTTTTATAACTCTTGCTATGCTTATCGCTGGATAACTGATGAACACAAGCTAAGTGCTAGAAAGAATCATCTGCTACTATCAATTTCCCTTTACTTTGCCATATAACATATTCTTTTCTGTTTCTAGGAAAATTTGTGAAAATTAAAGTTATCTTCACCCAACAATCTATTTCTATTTGAATAATTGGGTGTAAGTAGATGGTTGGTGAAAAAAATTTGCGATGTATAAATTAGTGTCATGTACATGGCAACGTTAGATTGTGTGATTCCAGTTTTGTGATCGACATTTAATTGTTGGATGAGTAAAGATATTTCATGTTAGTTGGATAGTTTTGTGGTAATGAAGAGTTAAGTTTCATATTTTTGTTGTCAACTAAATAAAGATTGTTTTCAAATCTAAGAGAGAGAGAGAGAAAGAAAAGAAAGAATAAAAAAATAAATTCTTCTCCCCCTCTCTACTAATGCTGCACCTCTTCTTCTCCTTCATCTCTATGCTCACTAACCCAAAAACCTATCTCCTCCTCTTTTACCTCTCCATTCTCAACCCCAAACAAAACTCCCACCACTCCATCCTCCTCTTCTACCTCTCCATTCTCAACCCCGAAAAAGGTGACTTGCGCCTCTTCTTCCCCTTTACCTTCCTCGACTTATCCTTTCTACTCCTCAACTCTTTCCCCCACCACTGGACCAAACCTCCTCTATCATCCGGCAACCTAGCTTTCCTTCAATAGAAAAACTCTCCTACTACATCACCCTCTCCAGATCCACCCCGCTCTCCTTTCTCCAGTGAATCCACTGTAACAACAACAACAACAAGCAAGAGCAGCAACAACAAGCAGGAACAACAGCACAGCAGCAAGCAGAAGAGAACTGCAGCAACAGCAGAACTGCAGCAGCAGCAGCAGAACTGCAGCAGCAGCAGCAAAACTGCTGTAGGACAACAACAACGATAGCAGAACAGTAGTGGCAGCAGAACAGCAGACCAGTGCAGCATGAACAACAGACTAGTGCAGCAATGAAGGGAAAAGTCGTGATTCGAAGCCGTTCGGATTCCAATTCAAGCGGTTTTCGAAGTAGTGTTCTTCTAATCACATCTGACACCTATTATAACTGCTTTAGGGTTTGCATACATATTTATCAGAGCTCAATTGCAAGTAATCTTTTGAAGAACTTTATAGAATTTTACAGTTGGGCTTGTACTACTCAGATGATACCTAACTTGAACTGAAATCTCAATTACTAAATCTTTGCAAATATTAGTGGATTGCAATAATTTGTTACATAATTGTTAATTGCTTCTCTCTAGTGATCTCATAATTATTTGTATATTTGGTTGATTAACATTGTATGATCCATTCTATATTACAAATATGTTACACTTTACAACACAATTTAGTCGTCATCTATAGTCAAAGAGACCTAATTATATATATGATTTGCGTATTGCTAGAGAAATAATAGATGAAGAATTCTAGTATAAAGATCCCGTATTTGATGGTTATTCCTCCACTCGCGACTTTATTGATTGATTAGTGAATATAGAATGTTATTTTGACTATTATGAAGTGTCTAGTAAACGTAAATTTCAATTTATTAGGAGACGATTAGTGAGACAAGTTAAAGATTTTTGGATTTCAATATAAATGAATTGTGAGGAACGTTATAGGAATCCTATAAACTCGTGGAAAGAGATAAAAGATATTCTTATTGAGAAGTATCTTCCTACGCATTATAGGACTCGTCTTTTAGATAAATTGAAAAATGAATTCACTCTAAAAGTTAGAACACAGTGCCCTAAATGCGATAAATATGGACATTCTACTTTTCAATGTACCATGATCAAGTGTTCTAAGTGTCGCATATCTTAGCATTATGATTATGAGTGTCTCCTCAAGAGTGAACCCACAGATATCATGCCTACTAATCACGTTGACGATTCAGAAGTTATGGAGATTTATGTTTCTAAGCAAAGTACTTTAATTGAATCACAATTGGAATCAAATATGTCTATTCTTATTGCCGATAGTACTATTTATTTTATGGTTAATAATGATATTATTAATGAAGCACAAAAGTCTAATACATATGCAAAAACTGAGATTCATATTCCTATTGAAATCTATACTACTGTAAAGAGTACTACTGATACTAAGAATATTTTAGTAGAGTCTAGTGCACCCCCACATGATACTAAGTGTTCAATTTTGGAGTTAAGTGTAGATGAAGAGGCCGAGAATGAAATAGTTGATACTAATATTGCTGCTAGTGAATCTTTAAAAATCTTTCATATGTCTTGACAAGTTACACCTAATATTTCATTTTCTAGCGATCATTTGGAGTTTACTTTCGAGATTCATCAAATTCTCATACAGTGTAGTGACGATATATCATTTGCGGTGATTGATGTATGCCATTTTAGGAAACCAGCATATCTATTTTTTGGAGTTGTACCACTTGAGTCTGTTACTTTGAATTTGCCTGATATGCATTTTACACATGATGAGATCTCTAGACAGATAACAATTTGCAATGATGAGTACAAATTTGTTGTATATCTAAATAATATTTTGCAGGAATTTGTACTTAATAATGAAGTGAAAGTTTTGATTTCCCCTGACAGGTTGGTTCCAGAAATTATATGTTTCACATTCAGAATTCTATAGAGTTTCGATGAAAATTGCTTCTACTACTTATGGCCTGGATATTTCATGGAATCTGTATTAAACTACTTCTATTCCATGTGTCTTTCCAGATCTACTGTGGTTCGACACAAGTTCACTAAAGAAATCAGTTCCCCCTCTGCCACTTTGCATCAGATGTGATGCATGAGGTATGATTCCTCGATCACCACTATGGCCTAATTGAGATGCTTTAAGGATGTTGATCAGTTAAATCCGAACGTGTTTATCATTCATTATCTCCGCATTTATCGGGGATGAATGTTTTGAAACTGAGGAGAATTGATGGAGATCAGATTTGATTTTGGGGATCATATTCCATATCAGATTTGATTTTGGAGATCATATCTGATTCTAGATATTAGATTTAATTTTATTTGGATTTTGTTAGGATTTTAGAATATTTAATTAGATTATGATTTTATTAGAATTTTGATTTTATTAGGATTTTTGATTATATTAGGATTTTGTTTGTTAGGGTTTTCCTATATATATGGGTTTTGTATGAAATATTAAAAAAGATGAATAATTTTTTCGAAAATTTTGAGAAATTTCTAGTGTGGATTTCACTGAATTAAATCTTTCCTTGTGAATTCGTGGAGAGTGGGCGTGGATTCGCCTACGTGGATTCCCAAACCCCTGTAAGTTCTTTTTGTTCTTCCCCAATTTTTCCAATAAAACCCTAATTTTCAAACCCTAAACCTAATTTCGCCTCCGTCCTGCGTCAGTCAGACTCAGATTTCTACATTTCCAGGCTTGTACATTCTATCAGCGTGCTCATCCTGCTACTCATGTGTCTGCTGCATGTATGCATGCATTTATTGCTTCATTTGATAATCCTTGGATACTACACTCTGGAACCTCATCTCACTTGATAAGTATCAAGAACAAATTTAATTTTGTTTTTTCTTAATACCATACCTCCTACACATATTGCTGACCACATATCATCCTCTGTTCCTGGTAAAGGAGTAGATTGTGCTGCATCCTTTACCATTAGTGTGATTGATGTTCCCAAATTCCTGTTAGTCTATTAACTATTAACCAATTGATTAAAACAAGAACTGCTATGTGCCATTCTTCGCTTATTGTATGTATCAAGATCTACTAATTTGGATAAGAAAGGATTTTGGGTCTCTATTACTTGGATCTTCTGGTCTTGCTAGTGTCTCTGGCTCTGGTACTCCATTAACCTGCCACCTAGTCTAGGACATCCTTCCTTATAGAAATTGCATCAAGTATTGCCTATTGAGTCCTCTGTATCTTACTTTAGAGTGCGAGTCCTGTTAATTAGGGATGCACCCTCGTGATTCCTATTATAGTCTTGTCAATAATAGGAGTCAATTTCCTTTCATGCTAGTGCATTTGATGTTTGGGGTCCTTGTCATTTTACTTGAATACTTCTTAATTTATGATTTTCTTTGTTGATGACTTGGGGTGTACTTGCTGAAGGATAGAATTCAAGTTACTGAGGTTGTCAAAAGTTTTTTTTTTTTTTTTTATGAGATAAAGAGCCCGATTTTCTTCCTTCATTCGTGTCTTGTTAATGAATAACTTGATTATATGCAGAATGAAGTTTCTAGTTTTTATGCATCTAATGGTATTTTATGTCAACCTTCTTGTCCTCACACATTGCAAGGAAATAGGACGCCCGAATGCAAACATCAACATTTTTTAGATGTGGCCCGAACCTTGTTTTTTATGAATATTCCTATATAATTTTGGTATGATTCTATCCTTTGTGCTTGTCATTTAAGGAATGAGATGTCTTCATTTGTGGCTAATGATTCTATACTTTATTCATGCTTATATCCTGACAAATCAATTTTCTCTGTTACTCATGTTCGGTTGCACCTATTTTATTCACAATTTATTACAACTGTTCATGGGACAACCATTCAATGAATTGTTAATCTAGGACTCCCTATATCTCTGATTGCAAACTCTTCCATAAGATACTCCTTGGTCTTATACATGTCCACCATCCCAGATTGTAATATATTGTAATTCATTTTGGGACATCATGAAGAACGGTAGTTGATTTTGGTATTGAGTCTACTATATGTTGTTAACACATGGTAAAAATTAACCATTCATAGGTCTGTATCATTTATATGTAATTATGTAAAGAAATATATCTTCATTTTTGTTTCATAAAAATCAAATTTTGTCTTATCATTAAAAGCATAGTCTTTAAGAATTAAACTTTTTAGAGAAATTCATACCTTTTGGTGTTCATTGAACCTCAAAAAGCTCGGGTGTCTGTGATTATAAGATTGAGATACCTTAAGGAAGTGTCACATTTGTTGGAAGATTGACCAGGAAGCATCTCTATGTTCCTGTATATACAGGATAGAAATAACCATGCAACATAGCTAGTGAGCATAGCATTTTGCTCATGTGCATGAAGAGTTGAACTTTAGTAAGGTGGATATTTCTTATTGCGTTTATGATTAAAACCAATGGCTTCTCTTTCATTGACTTAGCTTAGATTTTCACTAGGGTCAAATCAGGCTTGCCATATTGGGAAAGGGTGTCTCCAGCTAGAAAGTTGGTGTTTCAAATTGAAATTTTAGTGACCTTAGACTAGATCGGTGTGCTCTCTGTTCATTAATAAGTTATGCTGGGAATTTTAACTAACAACCGTCTCTGTAAAAAATTGAAGGTTCCTTTACTTTAACTGCACCAATAGTACTTTTAGGTCGTTGGTAATTCTGAGGTACCATGAGGCCACATTAACTCTACATCGAAAGGAAAAAGAACTACATGCAACTGCTTGTTTAGTTATTGAACCATGTAATCAAAGCTTCTGCATTTTGTCAGTGACAATCTTCCTCTTACTGGTACTTACAAATTCTAGTCCTTTCCTTAGGCATTTTTATGACAGATTCATCTACTTTTGAAATCTCGAAGCAAGGTTGGTATTGGCCTATGGTTAATGGTATCGTGATTGGCAAAGCGATGCATCATCAGAGATATTGGTAACATTGAACTGATATTATAAGGTCTATATTGTATGAATACCTCAGAATCTTATATATTTGCAATTGAAATTGGTTTTGGACCATTGGTGTTATTTAGAACATTGTCTAGAAGCATGCTGTTACATTTGTTTCTCCATCAACTTCCATCTTCCATTCTCTGCTGGCTGTAACTTGTACCTTTTATAATTAAGTTTATGTTCTAATATCCTACTGTCTCTAGTTTAAGCCTCCTGGTTCACTCATTGATTTGGATGCCGTTAGTTTATATCACCAATCTTCAACATCTCTAAGTCTATGGGGACACATGGATATAGTTCTCCTCGGACTGCCATTTTGGACAAACTTGCTCATAATGGATCTTGAACCAAACTGTTCAATATTGGCATAGGCTACACATTTGTTATTCGAAGCTTTATTGTTTTTTGTTCTTACCTTATGTTTAGAATAAAATTTATTTAACCTGACTAGAACAGAAATGAAGTCTCATGTAGATGTTCCATTGGAATGAAATGCCCCACCTCAGCAAAAAATTGTTTCATGGATTTAACAGGTTGCTGGAGTGTTAAATATATTGCCACTTTATTGACAGAAGTCATACGATCATGAGTGGAAGGATCTTCCTTTATATGAGGAGACTGCAAGCTACATATAACAGACATTTCTATAATTTTACTACATCCGTGTCAGACATGTTGACACACCTGTGGGATACTGATATTACTAGGACAGTCCTTAGACATGCGTAGGTCAATTCTCAAATGCTTCCCCAATTAAATTCTCTATATATAGTTTTTATTAAGAAATTTTGTTAAACATTTCTTGGACACATGCCCTGCATTTCTTATATATCTCATTGTTCACATTTACATTTTTGATATATTTATTTACTTTATTAATTTGTCAGTGACTATACTTGATGGAAAAGGCATTCTGTAAAACTATGATAAGATAAACTTGTATTGATATAAGAAAATTGAAGACAAAGGCTTATTCTTTTTGCAATAAAAATGAATGAAAAGTTAAAATTTTAGAGACATGATGTGTGTATATTATTATCAGAAATGTATCTGAACTTTTGGATGTTCGGACACACACCCACACACACACATATATCTTTCCATCCTCTCTTTATTATTTTTGTATAATAATTACAAATATCAGTCTTCTATGTCCTACGTATTACTTTTTAAGGAATTACACTTACAGTGTTGCATGTTCCTGTAAGTGTCCTGTCCGTATCCTGTTCCTGTGGCTATACTTCTTGGGTTACAAGTAAAGAACTGGATATGAATTACAACGTTCATTTTTCTTTTTGTTCCTGGGGCGCCTTTTCACATTGGAATGTACTGTGAGAATTTTTCCTTTGAATGATAAAAGCCCCAAGCTACCGTCACGTCAAACTGAGCAAATTTGCCTTTTGTCTAATAATTTCCATCATTTTTCCAGATTTTCCTCTGGTAAGTCTACCAAGGATCAATTTATAATTGTAATGTGAAACCTAGATATATTGACATTGTAACTGAAGCCTTAAAATTTCCATGTTAATATTCGTATATTTGTTTCATTGAATAGTGAATTACTTGATCCAGTGCACTCAGTTTGGGTATCAACTAATAGTCCGTATCATGATTCATTTGATCATCCTTTGGCTTGAATCTTTAGCTTAATGTCCCTTCTTGTTATCGCTTGCTTGTTTTCTCTGTAGATCTGTGATTTAAATCCTGAAGCCTTTCATGTTATTAGAGAACATACTGAGCCCACAGGATGGCATCTTTTTATAAATGTTAAATTGTGTAATGCCGAATACCAATTTGTGCTGTGACATTGAATCTGATTGGTAATTTCTGAACAACTTGCGTGTCTAAGACAACGGAAGAGCACAGTAATTCAGACAAGAGAAACAGATTAATATTGGTGAATTGAGACTGGTGTCAAAAATAAAATCTCCGTCTTGTTTTGTATCTTTCTGGATAATTAGGTTGTAGCTCGATAGATTACCTACATTAAACCCTCTGCTTTACTTATGCATAAACCAAACCTAGAAACTGTGTCTTGAGAGCATGGTGTTGTTTAGCTTTTTTTTTTTGCTATTCTTCACCAGAATTTTGGCACATAAAATTTCATGTGGCGTTGATAGAAAATATAAATAGTATTAATTTTCTTATAAAAATCTGATTATAAAAATATTTATATGGAGATACAACTTTATTCCACAATGAATTTTTTTATGAAGCATTTATTTATAGTGGTTGCTTTTAATTATTAGTCTCACTCAATATTGAAGTTCAAAATATATTGTAATTTATAATTGATTAATTCAAATTTCAAAATAGTAGATGAGATGAATGTTGTGTGAGTTGAATGTGAGACCAGAAGAGTTGTGGTTTTAATATTAAGGATATTGATTGTATAAGCATTACTTATTTTGGGATTATGATATTTAGATTGGAAATACGATAAAGTAAAAACATATATTTCTTACAACACCACTTCTCCATGGAGCTATTAACAAACCAAGGTAGCCGTTAGGTTCTAGCTACAAGTGTGAAAACCTCCTGTCCAAATTAGATACAAAGAAATTCACTCAAGAATATATGAATTATACCAAAACAAGCAGTGCTTGTGATTAACCAAGAAATATATCTAAATAGAAATAACAATCACGCTTGAAAATTCCAATTTTCTAGCAGCTTTCATGTTTTGAGGAAACTAGGCACTACCCTCTCTTCTATAAATGCTTTTCCATTTGACAATTCCTGCCCAACCAAGTGTATAATTTTATATAAATTCGACAACAATGTCTATCCGAGTTTGACACTTACAATCTGCTAAATCATATTCACCTGAGCATTTACAAGATGGAGCATGTTATGCCACTTTCTTTTTTTTTTTTGATGAAAACTAGGCTCTCATAGGACGTTAGCAATGACCAAATGAAGGATTGTTTATTTTACTGCTTTTACTTCTTTCATGTATGAACATTTACATATTTATGTTAGAGTTAAATGTGCATTTGTTACTAAGAATGCACATATATGGCCATATCGTCTGGGTTAGATATTGGAGGATTTCTTCGTATGACGAACCATTTCCATGTTAGAATATGATGTTCATGTCCATATCTACAAAACATACCTAATTTATGCTTAGGCATCCAATTACCTCTTTGATATTAAAAGTATGTTGGCTTTACATTTCATATGCTCATCATGGACTAGAACAGAGGACATGTGAGGTTGACATCTGAATAAAAATGTTGTATAAAGGTGTTTGAGAAAAGCAGCATAAAGGAAAATCTTGAACCCTAAAAACATTTTAAAAATTTAGTAACAGTTTACTTGTTTGAGACTCAAAATTGTTGGTCCAGCTTGTATTTTTAACATATTCACATTCTTATTAGAATCTTCACTCATGTGCACACAACATGACCTACATAGTATGGAGTTCCATATGAAGCCACACTAGTGTTAGAGATGTATCACATACCTCTACTTCTTGGCACACTTGCTAAAATTCCTCATATTTCGAATATTTTATAATATTTTATTATTGAAAACCTTTTGGATACTCAAACTCGTCTAAATATTCCTAGCAAGATTTTAAATCTTGGAATCGATATTGATCGATGGTTTATAGTATCAGAAATTGACATATCTAATATATAATATTGGCAATATTAGTATCAATATCATAGTTCTACCATATCGGATGCATCCAATTCCAAAATGATATCACGAAGCATATGGCAAATATTTAAAACCTTAATTTGTAGGAGAGATTTTATATTCTTCTCAAATATTTCCTGTTGTAATAACCTTAGCTTGAATAGTTCCACATCGGGACAAAAATTAGTGTAGTTTATAATGATTTCTATGAATCCATAAATTAATCATAACTAGCCTTTTTGAGAATGGAATTCGTAACTAATTATAAACTATTTTAATTCTTCTTATTCTATCGAAAACTTATCATATTCCTATGAGAATATTTATAAGTGATATTAGAGGCAGACACTAGTCGAAAGCTTGCGAAACTAAGTGCCACATGGAGTTAAGTGGTACATAAAATAAAGTGCCACACAAATATAGTGGAAGCCACCTCTTGAACTTGTGGGAGTCGCCTCTAAAATCTGTGGGCTACTTTAGGATCCCTCCTCACTTAAGTGTTAGTATATTGCTGTGCCTCGCTGATGGGGACATCAGATCTTAAAGAGTACGGGGGAATGTAATAATCCTAGTTCAAATATTCCCAAATCGGATATGAGACAACAGTTAGCATAGTTTATAATAATTTCCATGAATTTATAGAGTAATCATAGCCAGGCTTTTTGAGGGAGAAATATGTTGCGCATATTCCTAAGAGAACATGTTGCTGGCACTCGGCTACCAAGATTCCGAGTAGGGAGCATTACAAGTGTTTTCATGGCGTGATGCTTAAATTCTTTGTAATTCTGTATTAATACCTAAAACCTTAATAGTTCCAAATTAAAACCTTAAATCATCTGAATTGGGTAAAAACACAGCGTCTACTATTCTTTTTCTGGATGTTATGCTAAGAATATTCCATAATTTGGATAAACTAATAAAATATTAGAGTATATTCTAATAGATAACAAGGTAAAGGGGAAAGTAAGAGGGAGGTGGTTTTTGATCCAACTCTATTGATTTTGGATGTTAAAGTTTGGAAAAATTATGGTTCAAGTGTTAATGTGATGTCATGGAACATTCTAGGTCTTACTATTGAAAAGCCCCTCTATTTTACTAATTATATTCACATGGATTTAATTTCAATTATACATTAAAATCACAAGGTTTTGGATAAAATGACTTCAAACAGTGACTTGTGAAAAACTATGTTAGGCTTTTTTTCTACATTACAAAGTGAGCCGTCTGAAGTTCTGTAGAAAAGATGAAAGTGCAGCCTAGCATCCTATTTAAAGTTAAAATAGTATTCTCATAAAAAGAAGTTATAAAATATATGTAGAAATTATAGTCTGTATGAATCGTTTGTGTGCCTGATTTTGCATGAATATGTGGATGCTTATCTTACTTGGACATGTGCAGTCACTATACAGCAACTCGCAGATGTTCATATAAAATCTCTTTTGCATTATCCTGTCTCCTACTTTTGAGGGCATATGCCCATGTCACTGTGTTCATGTTGTCACTGTGTTCATGTTTTGTTTTTTGTTTTACTTTTGAGGGCATCCCGTGTCTTGTCTCGCATCTATATCTGCTTTTTTAAATAATTCAATGCGGTTAAATAACATTTCCCCTAATAAACTTGCGACAATTTAGAAATCAATATCTATATAATGATGAAATTTAACTTCTTACAACTCGTAACAACTCAGCATCATGACAACTGCACTAAACAAAACATAGTAAGGTACATAATTGTTCTCTGACATCTCTGTACCATTCATTACTCATGATTTCTTTTCTAAGCTTGTCAGCTTTCTTCTGTTTTTAATTTGATTCAGTAGTACCACTATTTATTTTTGCTCCTCTTACCTGTGATAATATAATTGGCTTGAATTCTTTCCATTTACTTGAGATTTTGGGTTGATTGTTCTCTAATACCTGTAGGATTTATACTTCATCTCTTGCTTTGCATTTCTCTCTTGTTTTTTTCCTCTCCAGTAGAACCAAAATTTTATCCTAAACCTCTCTCCCTCACTTAATCACATAGTTTTCTCCTTGGAGATCCTGCTGCTACCAGATCATACTTAAACATCGTTTGTACCGTTGTATCTATCAGCAAGTATAGTGACGCGTCATATACGTGGTAACCTGATTACGCTTGTGATAGTTCTCCTAAATTCCCACACAGTAAAGCAAGTTCTTCTTATTGGCCAGCCTTTATTTGATAGATTTCTTATAGACAATAGTTTCTAAACCTTTTGTTTGTTTGCAGGATGATGGGAGCAGGTATGGTTTCTTCCTTGCAATCTCTCTTTATTTTATGATCTTAGGATTTGCTGAGGATTCTCTCAATAAAATAACTATCACATTTCAGTGTATGCATTAAATTTGAAAGGTTTTTCATATTTCTTTAGTACATAAAACTTGCAAGCTGCTTCTCTCTTCAGCAGTTTTGGGGAATAGATTTCTGTAGAAACAGAGATTGGCTATAGTGACCCTCTTTCTTTTTTTTGTTTTTTTGATCCAAGTGGACCCTCTTCTTTTTTAGATCCCAGTGGACCTTTTCTTTTTTTTTGGATCCATGTCGTGAAGGTAATTCTGGTTTCGAACATCCAAAGTTCTAGCTGAACCTTGATCACTTCAATTAGTTAGTTATGCGACCAATTGTATAATTTTCCTTGAATTTATGTCAAGTTATGAGGATGTTTCTACAAGGTCCCACAAGATCTTAGCCTGGTTGAACCCCCCTTAGGAAGAAGCTTTTACCAATTTCAGAGGTTTAGATAAGCTGCCCATTGCAGAGGGCTCTCTATAAATAAAGTTCCGTGTTAAATCTTTATGTGTATGCTTGTTTATTGTGTGAGACTTCATATTCATGTTCGGCTTAGGCTGAAAACAAAATTTTCAGACATCTGCTCAGTTAGGTGAAAGAACGAGTTAAGGGACTTTAGACAGTAGGAAATTGCAAACCCATGAGAACCCATGGAGGGGAAATGGGTAACTGCAAGCCTGTATCTCTTATTTCTTGATTTCAATAGGTTAGCGAATAATTTCTTCAAAATCAAAATTTCCTACTAACTTTTGATGCTTGTTTTTCCATTAAAAGACTCATAGAGATGAGAAAACTGGCATCATAGCTCTTGATTTCAACACAAACGACAACCTTATGTCATGTTTGAGTTGATTCCGCCTTGGTCCAGCTTCTCTTTTCAGTTTCATTAGAATGTCTAGACTGAAAACTTAAGATTCGTGCAACAAGAGAATGAACCTGCACTATTTTAAGTGTCTTAAAAGTTTGAGAGATTTTAGCTACATGATTCTACTGCTTCTATGATGCTCTTTTGAACTTAAAATATTATTTTTGCATTCATTAGATGAACCTCTTATTAAACATGATTTCTTTAACTTTGATGCTTAAGATAGCGATTCCTATATCCTGAGGAGTAAACAAGCAAAATATTCCTGTTATTATACAGAGGTTGTAAACGTATTATGCCTTCCGCCCAAACCCAACCCAAGCCCCCATCTCCATACGCACGAATGCACATTTATGATGAATTCATCGGTGCAAATTTGGAGTGACCTGAACGATGAATATTGTGGATCTTGTGTTATGACAAGTGAAAAGGTTATTAAAGATTGAGAAATCAGTTTTCTAATTGATAACTTGATTCAAAAAGTAAATGTAACCTTTGCACCCAACTTAAGTGCAGTTTAGGATGACGGTTTTAACTTGACTGTTGAAAAAGCTTTCAATGTTCTTTCTTCAAAAAGTAATTCCATTATTGATGGAAATTTGTTGCCATCTCAAACTGATGCATCATGTTCCTAAGGTACGAAATCATTTCTATTCTTCCCTTTTTGCTTCATGCTCTTCTGTATATGCTCACATGTTGTCTTCATTATATGTTTCATGTCTTATATGCTATGATTACTATCATATCACTTCAACTACATGGCTTATTTCCCTCTGATCCTTTTAGTTAATTTTATTTCATTTCTAACAACTTTAAATCAGCATGATTAATTGCAATCTCATTCTACATCTCTCTAAATTGCCAGCAATGTTTGTTGCTACAGATACAGGATACATAAATAATACTCTAAAGGTAAACAGTTGCAATAAATCTTGAAATTTGGGATACAGAACTAATAAAATACTATATCCTTTAGATTTATGTATTTATAAATAACACAAATTTAGAAGGCTTCAGTGTTGCGAAAACTTAATTAACCAAAGTACTCTGAATTATTTCCATGCTAAATGTATTAATAGTCTGAATATTCATAGTTCTCCATTAAAAAAGGTTATATAAATGCATTTACAATCAAATGAAATTGCAAACCAATCATTTTGTGCTGTAGATTTATTTATTTTTCAATTTTTTTTAATATTAGATACATTGCTAATATGCCCTTACAATGCAAGGGATATGTACCTTTTTTGAAATGTCATGGGAGTATTCAGCAAGCATCCACAATCTAATTTAGACATACTTCACATGAAAATTTGTTGCCATGATTGATGTATCCATGCAACATAGATTGTTAGTCTTAGCTAGCCTGCACTTGCGAACTTCTAGCATAAGGACTGATGATTCTGTAACTCTGAGTGCTCAGTGAAATTCAACCTGTTTAATGACAATAAATATAAAGTGCAATTTAATTTAGTAAAAATCAAACTTTCATGTCTTGCATTTCATCAGTTACTTGATACCTTAGGCTTGTCGGTTCTTTGAAGAGTTGTTCCTGGATTCCTTCTCAGATAGTGATATTTTATTCTCGGAATTTCTGAAATTTTTTAGTGCACTTTTGTTCCCTTACTTCTTATACTGATAGTGGTACTCGTTTCTTCATCCTATAATTCATGTTTAAATATTTAGTGGTTTCCTACTTAGTTACGTACACCTTAAACACCAATGAAGATGCACCATGAAGGTTAAAAATACTTTGTTATTGGAGTCGGAAGTTCTGGATACATCAAATCAGCAATATTGGGGGAGAAAAAAAAGGACTGATATTACAGGTTTTGCATTGTGTTGTGTACCTCAAAATCTAATACGATATTCGCTACATGTATGAGCATTGGCTTATATCCAAAGCCTTCAATGTCACTGTCAGAAGCTAGAGTGGTCTTATACCCTGTCAAGTATAATTTAGCCATTATTTGTACCTGCATTACCATATAAATCCACAAATATATGACATGAGTACTTTAAAAACTATTTTCCATGACATGCTAATGTGTGGGATGGGTTTTTCCCTCCATATCTTCTGCTGGCGCTGTCATTTGGATTCTGTTAATCGACTAGTTTTGTTGTTTGTAGAAGACTGCTATCTGTTTGTAACTTCCGCTGAAAGGGTTGGTACGATTCTCATATAATCAGTACCAAGACCTGAATACTATTTAACTAACTTGTAGCTAGCTAGTTCCTTTCACACACTAGAAAATTCCTGTAATCCCATGATGAATCTTGGACCTTTTAGACACTGTAGCCATGTTGGTTTCCTCTTCACTACCATTTATTCTCATATAATCAGTACCAAGACCACAGTTTTCACCTTGTTCAATAATTAGTTATTTATCCTTTCAGGAATCATATATTGGCATTAGTAATTGTTCCAACAATACATGAATAATTTCTCGACAGAATATACTGAATATTGTCGTCTTCTATGAATCTTCAGGTAAATTAACTTCCCTTTTGAACTTACCAAGTAATTAAAATGTTGGGATCGTTTTCCTCGAGCTTGGGTTTTTAACGGCAATTTTAGTATTTATCGTCGAAAGAAGATGAAATGAAATGAGAAGAAGGTAAAAAGGAGGAAAAGAGCTCCAGTATGACAAAGGTAACTATTTATCTTTATTGCAGTAACCTATTTCTTATTTCTGTTTCTCTTCTTTTGGTTTGTTCTCTTTATTCTGAATTAACCTTGCCACGTCTCTACTCAATTATCTTTTAAATTCTTGTACTTAACCTATGGAAGTAACCTCCATTTGTTTGTATGTTGGCCTAAAAGGAGAGTATTTTTTATTTTATTTTATTATAGTTTATTTTTATTTTTTTAACTTTTAAGCTCTATCTTTTACTTTCTTGCTTTCTATGATGCATATTTGTTTCTTGTGACAAGTTGATGAATATGCATTTGTGACAAATCTATTACAACCCTATATTTGTGAGTGAGATCCTAGTCTATTCAAGGACATGATTAATTGTTTTTTTAGTATATTCACATAATAGGAGTGTTTAAACAAAGTTAGACATTTAGTAATATTGGTAGCCTTTGACACAAATACAATCAGGTCTTTACTCGATATTAGAAATAGATAACCCCAATCATTAATATCTCCAAGTGTTGATCTAGGATCCTTTTTATAAACTAGATTTTGGCCATCTATTGCGAAGCCTAATTTAGATGCCTTGGTTTCCTATTTTCTTGTTCATAATGTGAAGGAAGAACGCTTATCATGTCAAAATCTCTTGTCTTGTCGCAGTGTTTGCATCAGCCGCATGATTGTGAAGTAGTGTGGAACTTTATATGCTCCAAGGTTTGCTTTTCTAGCCCAAAATAATTTGAACAGAACTTAAATCATGGTAAGGACAAAAGACTAGTGGTTAATTGTTTGTCTTAGCTATAGAAGAATCTTTTTCTTTAGGACTTCATAATTGTCTAAAATGTAAGCCGTCAAGGCATTCTATGAGCAAGCAAATGGTCAGACTTCTGAGAGGGACACTGTTGGATTGCAAGAACTCCTTGGTTAACTAGCAAAAGAAAATCCGAGGTGGGTACATCAAGGCATTAATCGTTCCTCCCAAATAAGAGGTCTTGAGTTGCAGTCCAATTCTCACCACTCCATCCCGGCCGTAGGTGGATGGGGCATCGCGTGCCATTCCATCCCATCCGGGGGACGAACTTTCCCTTTGCTGTTGAAGTGATTGGATAGGTTTGGAAACATAAAGTTCTTCACCGTAGCCGTCGATTGTGTGGAAATAATCCGCTCCTTCAGAATCTATCTATTTCCTATACGAAATCCACATCAGAAGTGCTCGGCTTTTACAATTTGTAACAATCAGTCATCACAAGTATTAACAAAATATTTTCAATCTGAATCGGTGATTGTTAAAACGGAAAACGGAGAAATGGGTTTGCTTGACACACACAATTTGTTATAGTTTGCCCAGTCCCCATGAAAATGTCTTCAGAACGGTTTACAGGTTTTGAAAAAAAGCACAAACTAACAACAACTGTACTAACTCCGACGAGTGAGTTGCCGTAACTGTTCAGGATGTTCTTTGTCGAGTTGACTGACTTTAGTTCAGACAACTTAAAGAGGATCATCAACCGCCAGCCATGATAGGCGCAGGAAGCGATAAAATTGCTTTCATTCTTTCCTTAACTGATCTCCTGCTTTAGACGAAAAAGGCGCCCTAAGACCCCATCATATCTGCCTGGTTTGAACCTAGAATAAAATAGGACAAATAAAAAAAATGCACCGGTTGTTGAACGTTTACTCTTCATCAGAGGAGAGTAGATCAGAGGAGAGTAGGGTGGACGAGGGATTAGTAGGGTGCTCAAAAAAGACTGGATACCCTCGTTAGGAAAATTTTTTAAAAAAAAATAGCAAAAGAAAAGATATATGTATACTAACCTCAAATTTTGTATTTGAACTTGAAAAACTAAAATAAATAGCATCACTTGTTTATGCATAAACTTTACAGTCGCAAGCCAAAATTTTAGAAAACCAACAACAATAACCATATATTTATAGTAAAATGAATCAGACCGCTACTTTATCCTTGAACAAGTATTAACAAACTACTAGCACAAGAACAAAAATATATGTTGCCAACTGGGTAACATACAAAATGTTTCAATTGTAAATCTCATGATATTGAAAAAAAAAAAAAAAAAAAAAAAAAAAAAAAAAAAAAAAAAAAGCTAAGCCTTTTATCCCAAGTATTTGGATATGATATATGAACTAAAAAAAATCACGCCGGATCGATCATTTTGATAGTCTTTCTCCATTTATTTCTATCAAGTAATACCTCCTCATGAATCCATATCTTTTCGTATCATCTCTATCCATATTTTCTTCGATCTTCTCTTCGTTCTTTTAACTTGTCCTACATTAATAAACTCCCATCGTCGAATTGGTGCATTTGTAGGCCTACGTTGCACATGACCAAACCATCGTAAGCGATTTTCTCGCATCTTCTCATCGATGAGAGCTACACCTATTTTAGCACGAATATCTTTATTTCTCACTTTATCTCTTCCAGTGTTGTAGCATATCCGGCGGAGCATATACATCTCTGTTATATTTATTTTCTGTAAATGACGTTTCTTTATAACCCAACATTCCAGAGGAACCAAAACTTACTCATAATTATATATAAGTAAAGTGGTCTTGAATGTGAAGACTACTGAAACCTCTTCACATTTCTCTTCAGCCCAATTTCATTCTTGTGAGTCTACACTGAGCTCTTTGGGGGGGGGGGGGGTGGTTGGGTTGGCGGGTACCACGACCCTGCAAAAGTTCCTCCGGCTTGGTCTGCTCACTGCCATCATCATCAATACGAAAAGGTTCATCTATACAAAAACTTCCAATTACTGTGTTGCTCTTGTACTTCTCAGTTAGCCTGAGATTCTCCTTTAGCTTATACTCACTTTGTCGATTTCCTCCATGTTCTTTAGCTATTGTTTGTTGGTGTCAACAGAACTCCTCCATTGCAAGGAGAATCATTTGGTTGAGCCAATTTGTCGCATAAATTTTTTTAGGTTTAATACTTGTCCCTCTTGATGTCATTTCTTGAGCCTTTTTAATCCAAGTTTACATCTAGAGTATGACTTCTTCAGATCCTGAGAAAGATGTTGAAAACAAATCCAAAATCTATTTAAGGTACTAACTATATTTGACTAGTTCAAGTCCAATGGATGACAAAGAAGTATCAAAATCCTAATGATGCCAAAAAAATTTCCTTAATTCTCAATAAGGTGCTAAGTATGACCAATTCAAATCCTAAAGGTGACAAAAAAAGTTCAAAATCTATATAAGGTACTAGATTTTTCTCTCATTGAAGATGTTAAATAGCTAAGTGACCAAATTTCTGGACAAGAAACCTATTGACGACAAAATGACTTGCACTAAATCCGATGAGGCTACTCGGCGAAAGAAGAGTCTATTTTATTGATCATGCAGTTTAAAATTACGAAACCAAACATTTATAACTTATAGAGCCAACAAATATGTAGAATACATTGCTGTTACGTTCGTGCATAACAAACACAAACAAATATGATAGGGAAATCAATAGATCCATGTATTTTAATGAGGAATAAAAACATATAGATCGATATGTTGATACTGACATTTTCCTATACTGGCCAATATTTCCATGTTAGACAACTTAACCTGCAAAAACTTTAATCTGTTTTCTACTTTCACAGCACCAAGTTATATCATCACAATAGTCAACTAAACTCAAACTCGAGTGCACACACTTTCGTTCTGAATCCTCCAAACCATTTGATATACAGCTTCAGCAATCTCATCGACCGATGTCAATTGGCAATAATCTTCAACCTAATAATACCAGAAAACCGAAAAAAAAAAAAAAATCAGATATATCTGCATTTAACAGAATGACATATAAACAGTAACAAGTAAGCCTTGTATCCCAAGTAGTTATATACCTTGAGGCTAAAAGAATACAAGGCGGTCTGATCTGCACCAGTGGTCACATTAAGGTGCAACGTTGTGAGCCGTAAGCTCTGCAGCCCCATCAGTATCCTGAGCAACTGCTTAGGCTGACGACGGGCTCGCACCTTCAGGTTAACATGGCTATCGATCATGGTCGCCTCGATGTCAGCTCCCACTTCTTTAGTGTTGTTGTTGGATGAGTACTGTGGGGAGTTGAAGAAGCTAGCAAAGGGGGGTGATGGTGGACTAGAATGAGACTTCTTCTTCTTGATATGGTTTTTGGCTTCTAGGGTTTGGAGGTGCTGCTCTAGCTCCTTCACGAAATTTATTGCGCCTCCAACTGTAGATGCTTGATCACCCTGCAGTATCGTGTTGATAGGGTAAAATTTTGTAAGAAGTATGTATATAGGAGAGAATAGAGAGAATGGGGAATAATATAATTATACCCTTTGGGCGTAGGATGCAGGCATCAGGGACCGGAGCACGGCCAGATACTCGTTCATCTGCTTCCTTCGATTGCGCTCCACCGCAATGTGGGTCATCCTCTGGCTGTCCACCTCCTCCTTGTTCTTGCACCTCTTTGTCGTCCGCGGTCGCTTCCTCCTATTACTCACCTCTCTTGATGCTCCAGCCTCCCTCGCGTCGCCGGAGGGCTCCGTCGACAGTGACGAATTCATATTGCATTCGTCGATGGCTTGCAAAACGGAGGGGCAGCACGAGAGGTGGTTGAAGTTCACATGATCACCTCCTTGGGCACTCACCAAGCCCCTCTCCTCCTCCTCCTCCTCCTCCTCCAACAACCCAAACCCAAACCCACCAAGCTCATAGAAGCTCCGCCCCCCACAACCAAAGAGAGTTTGTGGGTAAACTACAGCCTCTAGTGCCATTCTTCTCTAACTGCACCTGAAACACAAGCGCAAACACAAAGTGCACTCGAAGGTGGCTGAGAAAGCTGGCCTTTTAAAGGCCATAGAGAAACTATTAACACCTGGAGAAGGCTTGTGTATTATTATTATTATTATAATAAAAATTTTAAATTGGAGGATTGGAGGAGAGGGAATTTGTTGTCAATTGGTGGGTCATGTGCTTGAGAAAAATTAGAGGGAAGGGGGGTGAAGATTGCCAGAGATTCTGCGGTCGGTCCTTGAATTCATGAGCTCTCACCGGGGAATTTGAGCATATGTTGCTGCAGTGAATCTAATGGTGCCAATACTGTAAGTCCATGTGAGAGAGCTGACATAGGCCCCTCCTAGCTTTCTGCAATCATATGCCATTAAAGTCGATGTCCCTGCTGGCTGCTGCTGTCCTCCAATTTTTGATTTATTTCTTATTATTAATTATATCCTATTATCAGGGATTTATGTTGGCTTAATTAATTGAGTCATATGGTACATTATACCATATAGTGTAGTTTAATGTTTTCAAGTTTTTCCTTTCACACCCCATACTGTAAATACGGTTATAGACGTACTAAATTCAGTATTAATTATCATTCGGTGATCCGATATCATCCAGCTCGCTGCAATAAAAGAATTTCGACCTTGACATTATATTAATACTTATAAATACGATCATTATCTATCATATAATTTTTCTCATTTTCTGAGTCCATAATATTTATAGGATTGCTATTAGGCCAGATTTATTATATGACTCGGAAAGTTTGGCTATAAAAAAATGTCATTCACAGAAGATAAGTATAGCAGAGATGTGCATACTCCGTTGGATGTGCGGCTACACTATGAGAGATAAAGTGAGAAATGAAGATATTCGTGCTAAGTTAGGTGTAGTCCCATTGATGAGAAGATGCGAGAAAATCGTTTACGATGGTTTGGTCATGTGCAATGTAGGTTTACAAGTGCACCAGTTCGAAGAGGGGAGTTTATCAATGTAAGACAAATTAAAAAAACGAAGGGAAGACTGAAGAAAATATGGATGGAGATGATACACAAAGATATGGAGTTTAGAGGTTTAAATAAGGAGATATTACCTGATAGAAATGAATGGAGAAGGAATATCAAAGTAATCGATCCGGCATGATTCTTTTTTGGTTCATGTAGCCTATCCCAAATACTTGGGATAAAAGGTTTAGTAGTTGTTGTTGTCCGAGTCCATAATAAATGGTACACATGATTTATAAAAGTATCATGACATGACTCGTTCTGTGTACAAATTCATTTCAATTACTCATGATATTATTAGCAATTCATTGCTGGACTATGTGAACGCGATAGCATTGTATTCCATTTCCTTGTTATGTTATCATTATCTTATCTGTAACATATATTAGTCATGCTAGAATAACACACTGCTATAGCTCAATTATTAATTGTAGGTAGACAAGTTTGAATGATGTGGAAAAAGTTAACCAACAACAAATTGTAGTTTAAAATATTTACTGGTTTGCATTAATGCTTAAACTTTAATTAACCAGGTTTAAAACCAAATTTGTTTCTTTCTGAGGAAGTGATCTTATCTGCTAAAGCTGAAACTTGAGATGTTAGCATGTCAAATTAGTTAGAACTTACATTTATAGTAAATACTTGAATTATGATTGAAAAAAGAGCTGATTTATTGAGTAGTACTGTTCAATGGTGTTTATATTACCAACCAATAGATTGGAATCTAAAAGATTAACCCCAGTGTTAATCTTTTGTAATTCAAGTGTAAATCTCAACTAAGTTAAAACTATATATCCGGCAACTTCTTATTGAAGAACTACATGAGGGGATTTTATTTATCTATTTCTCTGCCAATGCAATATAGATAACAATATTTCTTTATTTATTCTTGTTTTTATGTTGTAGATTTGTAATAAAGATTATTTTGTTTTTGAATCTTCTCATGCACGTACTTTGCTTTGATTATTATCTCGTTGGAACAAATTTTTCATCTGTCTTATGTTATCTTTTATTTATATGTTTGTATATAATGATGTGATAGTAGTACTAGCTTGATTTATAGTACTTTTAGAGTTGGTATATTTATTTTCGGTATGTTGCTGAATTTTACTCGTAAGCGTATTTATTTTCAATACATTACTAAATATTATCCATAATTTGGGATGCGAATAGTACAGAGTAATAATCTTTTATAATTAATGTCTAAATTTCAACATGACAGCTTCATTTTTTTGTTAGAACTTAAATAAAGAAGATAAATAAAGTCGCTACTTGCTAACTTACCCTATTAAGGGGGCTTCTTCTGTCTGCATCTACGAATAGGCTCACAAAGAAAAACAGGGGGGGTGCATCTAGTAATTGTCCTAAATTAAATTTAAAAGATATCTTGTTGCTCTCAATATCATTCTTAGTAAAATGAAGTACGTACATATAGTTTTGTCGAAAACGAATTATTATATTATTTAAACGAATTATTGGTTGAATGATTACCTCTGGAGACGCTTAATCAGGGAATAAAATACGGAATCAACTAGAAAATAGAAATTCAGTGGGCGAAGCACCGCGGTTTTCTGAGGCCTCACCAAATTCAGTAGGCGAAGCACCGTTGTTTTCTTAGGCCTCACCATATTTAGAGCTACAAAACGTTAAAATAGAGTACCGTCCATAATTGTAATTAAGGTCTAAATCAAGCTAGCCTCAACCTTAATCTCTGACTAATCTCCTTCGTTCAAGTGATTCCGTTGAAGAGTTTGTGGGGGGGGTATACTACAACCAGTGCAAGTTGGTGGGTGAGCCTTTGTTCGGCAAGTGTTGTGGGGACTTTAACAGTTAATTTAATCGAAACGTAAAACTTAATTAGCACACACAAAGACAAGACTCTAATCAGGGCCACTGTTCAAGAGGACATGTTACGTAGAGCCCTTGTCGGTGGACCCTGTTCACGATTATTACTTGGTGACGATGATTAGCGCACGCGTGTGGTGTTTGATTATTGTTTTTGGGAATGAATGCATCCAGGATCTCACGACTGGGGACTAGTAAACCTTGCGGGTGTTGGGTCTGAATCGAATGCGGGTTGTCGGATGATGGAGTTCGTTGGGAAATGCAAGTTGCCGAAAGGTTCACTTGGCTTAATAGTTGGCTGTCAAGGGCTCCTGTCCTGTTATACCAGTTCGTGCCTATGCATAAGGGCAGGGCGATAACCCATTAACCCATGCTGAACCCAATTCAATGGGAATTTCTAGATGCACCTTATGTTTTTCTAAGTGAGTTCTAAAAATTATAAGAAAAATAATTACATACCTAAGACATTAAGGCTCACTAAGAAAAATATGAGGCGTATCTAGAAATTCTCAATTCAACTCTTTAGGTGTGTGTGCTACTTTTATACTTAATAAAGATTTCGGATTATGAATTGGGTTTGAATTTAAAAATGAGGGGAAGTTATAAATGAGCACACTAGTTTGCTAGATGAGCCCACCTTGCTAAGTGAATCCAATTCTTCATTTGAAAACTTAAGAATTTTACCAAGTAAGCCCATCTCTTTCTCCATCTCTTTCCCTTGACCTCTTTTCTCTCTCACCTAGGCGTGGCAACCGGGCTGTGCCCAGCATGGCTGGGGCATGGTCCGCGAGCACGACCTATCGGGCACGTGCAGTGCCCGTGTACACTTGCCGGCCAGGGTTTTTATTTTTTATTTGTTTTGTTAAATTTGTTATTTAAGTTTAAACAATAAAAATAATTAACCAAATTATAAGTTTTAACAATACAGAAGATTAATAAACAAATTTGTATGAAATAAAATTTTTTTCCATAGAATTTCATTACATTTACAAATTAACTATATAAATCTCTTTGGAGATCATACAAACTCCAAAGAGAGGGGAGAGGATCATATTCGTTACCCTCAACTTGTTCTTAATATTACTTCTTAAAGAATTCCGAGTTATTAAAAAAATTACATTTAAAAAATTCAAATGTAAAAAGAAAAAAAATGAAGACTAATAGTGTAGGAGTCTCCAATTTTCAATATTTTTCGAGTGAGTTCTCTTGCTCTAGCTCATTTGCAATTCCTTGGTTTCTTTATTCCGTGTCTAGCCAGTCTTTTAGGCAAACACACATGTCCAATGTATTTGTCGCTATTGAGTTGCTCCATTCCATTAGCACTCTCCCACCCCTACTAAAAGCAGACTCCGATATTACTGTGGATACGAAGGGATTAATATATTATAGGCCATATTGGAAAACACAGGATATGTTTTCTTCTATTTCACTAGACTAAAATATCAAAAGGTTTATAATGATTACGTGGATTACTATCTCTGTTGGCCCTATCTAGATAATAATGAAATTCCTTAAAGGAAGTGTGAGTTGGCCTAAGTTTTTTGCGCTTGAATAAACTTGACATTATTGTGCTTAATGTATCATCTTCTTTAATGCCGAGTTAGTTTGTTGTATTTGAATTTTTATTACCATACGTATATCCATATATAGAGTACATAATATCTAAACATGTTTTAACATTATTAATTAATTATTGAACATTATTTTTACAACTCATATTTCTATGAAATAATTCTATTAAGTATTCCATTCTAGCTAATTTTTCTCGTGGATCTATAAGGTGGCAAAATATGATAAGTATGATTTTTTTTTTTAAATATTTGCTAAATTTAATTTCCATTGCCTTGATAATATCTTCAAGAAATGGGTTTTTCCTATTTTGATAAAAAACGAACTAGTTTCGGTTAAATAATAAATTGCAATGTGTGTGGTTGAGTAGTAAGTTCCCAAAAGTGTTTTAGTTGTATCTTCAAATTTTCTTAAAAAATTGCAAATGCAATGTAAATGATTCCATTTATTTATATAAAAAATGCAAGATTGTCATTTCATTTCATTAAATAAATTTACTACATATTTATATTAATTCCATCTTGTTCTAACTTCCTAAGGTAAGATTTTTTTGTGAGATTTTAAACTTTTAACATATTTGTTTAAAGGTCTGCCTTCTTAACCCATTACATTTTATAAATGCTATTGTGTTCCTAAATTTGGTTATAGATTCATTTACTATTCTTAATTCATTTTGAACACACAAATTTATTATGTGGCAAAGACATCGAATGTGAAATAATTTGCCTTTTAAAATCGGTTTAGTAATATTTTTTAAAATTTCTACTGCGGTCGTATTTTTGGAAACATTATCAAAAAAAATAGAATTTTTTTGTTATATTCCGAAAGCTATAAAAACGCCTAGTAAAGATTATGAAAGATTATGTGCGTTGTGAGAAAATTCAAATATTCTAAACCTATTATTCTTTTTTGAATTCGCTAATCATGGTCTATGTTGTGGGTTGTTACACACAAAAAATGACTACAATTTAATCCCTCCCAACAATTGGAGGTTCTGACAACTCTAAAAATTAATGAAGTTAAAATTATAATTAATATTTATATTCTATCATTATATATTTTTATACTGTTTGATTTATAAGTTGATCTTGACATTTTTTTGAATTCGGGATTATACTGTCGTTCTAAGAAAAGTTTCAAATTTATAGTCTTCGGCCATGAAGAATAGTTGTTTGGTGTGCACTACATAGGTGGCTAATTATTCTCTACCGGTTATAGAATTATATTTAAAGGTTCCTAAAGTACCTTTCCATGTGTTTAATTGCATTTGTTGAGACTCATTTGGTGGGCATGTTTTTTTTCTAAATGTCTTTTAAGATGACCTATTCATTTTCTTTAGAAAAAGAGTAGAATTTTTAGCAATATTTGCATTTATCTTTCATAATACCATTTTCTATAAACTTTTCAAAGTGATTCTATATATCGGATTTTGAAGTTCTAGAGGAGATGGTTACTTCAAAAATTGTTTATTGAGTGGGTTCTTCTTGTGGTAAATTAGAAGATTTTATGTGTTTGAGTAATGCAAATAGAACTTGTGAAGTGTTTTCTAATGGTTTATACATAAAAAGTATTCTTCATTTATTAAAAAATGATTAAATCCACCCATGGCTTGAGAAGAAGAAGCGTCGGATGAGTATGGATCCAAAGTCAAAGAACAATAAAAAAAAAGAATAAAATTTAGCTTAAAAGTAAATAAATATATCAACATCATAAACCAAAGAGAGAGCTTGAGAGTTGAGATTTTTGCTTGTTAATAAGAGACAGGTTGATGCTTAAATTCGCTTGCTCTTTGAAAAAAGTTGAAGGCGAAATGAGAGATTACTTCTTTTTCTTCTAATTTGAGAGAGGAGATTTTGATTCTTGAATTTGATGGAGTTTCTTACTTGAGCTTTGTGTTTAGAAAGGTTAGAGAGATCAAAATTGAAGAGAGTTTGAGTGTTGTGAGAAAAAATAAATTTGGATGAAAAAAATGAATAAGGAGTATTTATAGAAGAGCGGAGAAGTTTTTTGTAAAAAATAAAAAAATTATAAACTCCCCTCCCAACAACTATTTTTGACCATTGGGGGTTTGATTTTGCAGTTTTTTTAGAAAACCCCTTACGACTAGTTTTAGAGTGGTTGGAGGGTTTTCTACACAAAAAAAAAAAGAAAAAAAATATAGAAATATCCTTTTTTGCCCCCCAACAACTAGTTTTTTTTTTTTTTTAATTTAGGCATGGCGGTTTGGGCCAAAGACTCGAGCACATGGGCTTGGGCATGGCTCAAGCACTTGTGACGTTCATCGTTGTGTGGGGTCGTATTTTCAAAGGAACTGATAGCGATTGAAGAGGATGAAGGAGAGGAGATCAAGGGGAGAGAGTTTGTTGGGTTGGTGGTGAAAGATGAGGTGGAGGTTTTGGAGAAGAAAAAGGCGGAGGAAGAAGGGGCTTGTTTCGTCATTCAATTGAGAAACAAAGAGATTTATTTTTTAAAGAAATAGAAGGAAGTGGAGGAGGAGGAGGAGGAGGAGGAGGAGAAAGGAAGTGTGGGCACAACAAAAAAAAGAGGGTTTTTCACTATTCGAGAATTAGTCCCAATTGGTTTTCACAAAGATAGGTTCCAAATGGTTTTCATAATGTTTAGAGATCAATCTTTAAACAAATTCACATCATTCTAGGTCTACTACCCAACCAAGGGAATATTTTCGAAAGCTGGGACAAAAGACAAGGTAACTTAGTTATAAAACTTTAATCGTAAACTTATAATTTCTTAACATTTGAAGATGTGGCTCACTTAGTAAAGTTGTGCTCATTTAGAATTTCCCAAGATGAGAGCTTCTAAGGGCAAATTCAAAATTTCTAATGGGACCATGGAAAGTCCTTATATATTACAACTATACCATTGATTTTTTTTGAAGACAGATTTGTACCTCATCTTCTCTATAGAGTTGCCCCTTTGTACCTTTTGTTATTGAATCCCTTGTTCGATATTTAAATGCTGAGTGGTACAAATTTCGTTCTGCGATCAAACCTCGAAATGAATAATGATAAGAGTATATATACTTAAATATTGAATAGTATGAAACACGTTTAGCGGGCATCGAACGGGATTGAAGGGGACAACACATCGAAGAAATGGGTAAACTTGTCTAGGAAAACAACAATATTTGTCAACTTTCGGGGATGATCTTAGAAAATTTATGTGCTCTCTTAGAAGCTATTTTTAAAAATTCCGTATGCAAGCTTATTGGGTTTGGTTTTCGATATATTTGTACCATACCCACTAATCCTTATTACCATCCAAACTCTTAAAGATTCAAATATCTTTCATGATTCTGAGATATTTTGCCACTAAAATTATAATTATTTTATGTAATATAACAATACCCTTTTGTTCATTAATGGAAATGGTGATTTTATGTTTTTTTTCTTATATTACTTTCGTCTTGCAAGTATTATATTATTATTATTATTAAATGTTCGGAAAAATATTTAAGATCTATAAGTATTCGAAGCCCAACCTAAATCTGAATACAAAAAAATAGGATATGGATACATTCATTAATTAGTATATATGAATAGCATATGGATACAATACCTTCTAAAAGCACAACCATACTTTCTAAGGGCACTCCAAAAAGAAGTTAAAAAGAGTTATAAGTTTATCATTTATTTTTATGGATAAGTTTGCACTCCTCTTTTCAACCATCACTTTTTAGATTATAACTAACCTTTTATGTTGTTTGAATTAAAAAAGAAAAATTTCTCCATCCTCACTCCCGTAAACCTCTCCGCAAGTAAATCTTGAGAGTAAATTCATTTCTCCTAAAAAATCTAAAGTAACATTTTCTCCTTCTTCATTCCTCCACCCCCTTCTTTCCAAGGTTTCTCTTTGAATTTGAGCATTGTTTTGAAGGATTTTCAAGGAAGATTTGGAAAAATTGAAAGAAAATTGTTGTGATAAATTAGGAAATCATCCTAATGAAGGAGTCTATTGAAGTGAAGATAATACTGATTTGTCTAAGTTCTATTTTTGTTTTTTCATCACAATTTTTTCAAAGTATTCAGGCCGGTGGAGTTGAAGAGTCGGCTCAATGTTTAAAACAACGATAGCAGTAACATAACGTTTTTGTCTCTAATAGATTACATAATAGAGTGATCGTAAGATGAAATTTAACTAGCACAGTAATACATTATAACAAGAAATTTGAGGCAATGATAGGTCTGTGGTGCCCTTAGATGTTCTGGCCGCTTATTTCTTTGTATCTGCCCTATATCATTCACTTATCCTACGCTGAAATACTTGTCCCTGCATATAGCAAACTCACAAATCAGCAGCTCACTTGGACTTCTCGCGACGTTGTGGGCTGCAAACCGCCCCCATCGTCGCGATCCGAGCACTTCACTGGACCATTCAATCGGTAGTAGCAATGAGCAGTGTGTAAAAAACAAAACAGGGACGTAATCAACGCGAGCCGATGACTCACTCTTACTAGGAATTCTTCGTTGAAAACCAACAATTGCAATGATATATTCTCATCACGATAAAATTTTCAAAGATTACCCGGGCCTGTCGGCCAAGGCTGTAGACTCATTGAATACATCAGTGTAGCGCGCGTGCGGCTCAGAACATCTAAGGGCATCATAGACCTGTTATTGCCTCAAAATTCTTGTATATAAAAAAATTAAACTAACACAAACCGTTCTCACTTTGTTGCTACTTCGTATGCGCCTGTTCCGATTGATCTTATTTCTTGTATATAAATTTTTGGTAATGTCATTTTGTAGCAAGGTAGAGCCTGAATGTAATTTATTTATAGTAGGGTCCCATTCAGATTAAAAAACTAATGTTACATATTTCCTCATGAATATTTCTGATCCAGTTCTGTTGACACAACACCCTAATCTGATTAAGAAATATGTACGAGCTTCTGCCTTAGCCAAGAGAGTAACTATATATAGGTTTTCTATTTTTTTTTTTTTTTTCATTTTTCATACTATATACTACATATACTTCCATTTTTTTTGAAACTTTGTTGTAGTTGGAGTTTAATCAAAAGAGAGCACAAATGATCGTTAGGACCAAGGTTAATTGTAACAATTATTTTATACAAAAACAAAATATACGCTCATACTTTCTCATTGTTATCTAATATGAGAGGATTTGATCCCTTGAACTCCAGGTCGAAAGCCCAACCAAATCAGAGGCCCAAACAACTATTCTATTCTCACAACCAAATCACAGGCCCAAACAACTATACTATGTTGCTAAGTTATTAGCTAGACCATCAATTACCTTTTCAACCTATCTTTGACTATTTTGACTAAGAGAAGAACAAATCCTGACTGAGGCTATACCTGCAGGAGAATCTTTGCCATTTTTTTTAGAAATCGAAAATAATTGTTCCTTCTCTTGAGAATTTTCATTTGTAATATAATTTGAGAGGACTTCGAGTCAGAAAGGAGTTTTACCCTTTCAAAGTCCAAACCGCCTAGAATCTGTTATCATGTAAAAATGAATAATTAGGTGTAATCTAGCAAATTATCCTTAATATTGATCGGTTTCAGTTTGGTTTTTACCAATTTTGGCAAAACCAAACCAAACCGATTAGAAATTGGCAAAAATCGACCCGAACCGATTAGACATGGGAACCGAAACCGAACCGAACTAATTCGGTGTGATTCGGTTACGACCAAATTTTGAATAAAATTGTTCAAAATTATAATTTTAATAGTTTTAGTAAGCATATATTTTAAATATATCCAATTTATGTTGAGTTCATATCTATAATATATATATATATATATATATGTTTGCATATAAATTAATAATTTTTAAATAATTTGGCTGGTTCAGTTCGGTTTCGGTTTTCAAATCTCGAAACCAAACACCGTCCGAATTATTTCGGTTCGGTTTAACTTATTCGGATCAGTTTCGGTAGATTATTTTGGTTTTAACCAAACTGTCCTCACCCCTACTAGACATCAACATTGTGTGAAAGATTCAGTTGTACGACTTAACAAGTTTACAGCCAATTTAGATTATATTTCCATCCTTCAGTTTCTCCCCTTATCTAGTTTTTTTCAATTATAGTTCATCTCTAGTTCAAGTTCTTATTCTTGTAGTTTATAAAGGATTCATATCAAGTACAAGATTTCAATTTGATTTTATTAGTTGGTTATAATTTAATTGTCTTAAGCAAATAGTTCGTTTGATTTATAGTTTATTGAATAGATTATGATATGACTAAGTTAAAGATTTACTGATTTGGAATATTATAAAGATAAATCAGCTAGGTAAGTATGTGAATTCTGGGGCTTTTTCTGTGTTACGCATGTTCTTAATTACGTAACCAGCATGCAATATAACTTTTATATACAACATACATAATGATATCAGAAACAATATTTCCCATGATTATAACTTCTAATTCTACCAAATAGTGTAAATATATCGATGGTTAAAAAAATCTAGCTATTTATGTGATTTAAAGAGTATCTATTTTAATAATAAATCCACAATAGGATTAATTAAATTTCTTACAACATAAAAAAATAATAGTAATATTGATGAATCCATTTGCAATATAAATTAATTTTCCATAAATTTAATAACATTACTGAAATAATATTTCTATAGAAAACTAGTATATTTAGTGAGTAAAGAAATAACTCATATTAATTCATTTAACACCATTAATTTATTAGCAAGTATAGCCGAAGCAATCTACACAAAATTATTGTACAAACATTAAAATAGTTTAATATGAATTTAAGTGATTTTTAGGAATTTTTTCAATATTTATAAAACGGTCAAAATCTACTTAAAGTAAAATAGTCTCAACGAGTTTGAAATCAAGAAATGGGGGTAGATCTATTTTACCGAGTCTATATGATAGTAGACATTACTTTTAGTCTTGAGTGTTTCTAAGGGCACCAACAAAATTACTAAGAACACCCACCATCTTGTGGGAGGTGATTTCTAGATGCACATATAATTAAAAAACCAAGGCATATTTGGTTTCAACAAAATTCTGATTTCACTTAAGTTTTAAGATTCGTATATACACAAATTCAGTACGAAACACTGGAGTTTTACTTAAGTTAGACCTACTTTGGATATAATATTTTAGAATGGAGTTTTATCTTGTCACATTGCAAAGCCTTACAGAATCGTGGAAAAATCTGCTCCGAGTATATTTTTAATTTTGGAGTTTTGGAAGGTTTAAATTAAAATAATATGATCTTAAAAATTCCATTTTAGGTGTCCAAATAGGATATAGTTTTAAAAATAGAGTTTGAAATTGAAACTTTCCTAAATTGTGGATTAACTTAGGGGTATTTGGTTGCTTATGACGGTCTATAAAGTAGTTATTATTGTAACCACTTTTGTTGTAAGTGGCGCTTTCCACTGTTTGATTGTGGTTGCAGTTACAAAAGTTTGCAATTGTAATTACAACTACTTACACATTTGTAATAATTGTAGTTGCGAAAAAAAGTGTATAAGATTTTACTCTGTTGCAAATAGTGATTGTATTATTGATAATGGAATATTTCTTAGATCTCTTGAAAATAAAAAAAATATGTTTTTGAATTTTTACAACTCTAATTACCACTTGGAACTTCTAAACCAAATACAGTAATAAATTAATAGAAAATCTACATTTCATTCATATCCATATATATAGAATGAATCTATCTAAACGATTTCATCTAAGAAAAGATTTACCAAATTGTATTACCAGAATTTTCGAATTTGCAACTATTTATTGCATCCCACAATAACATTAGCGGTGCCATACCATTGATTTTTTTGCAATCAAACTGCATAGAATGTCACTGATTTATCCAACAATAAGTTATCTGGAGGCTATGTGCAAACCTTACGTGCAAAAAAATTATGATCATTTTTCAATTTGTCCACTAACTACTTACCAGTCATGTTGCCACCTCCTTTTGATTCTCACCTCCAATCCTTGCATTTGAAAAAACATAGCTTTACCAGAGAGATTCCTTCCTCATTGAAGAACTGTAAACAATTAGTTACTCTTGATCTTGATGGAAATAAATTTCCACAAAACATACAGACATGGATTGGAGAGAGACTCATCCTTGAAACTTATATGTCTACAGTCAAACTTGTTTAGCAGTATCTAGGGATGATAATGAACGCGTTACGGGCCAGTTTTTGGCCTACCTTACTCAAAATTTTGAATTAATTTTTTTTTCACTTTTCTAATTCTAAATTTTAAATAGGATGGACAAAACAATTAACCCGTGAACTTGCTCATTCCCATCCATCATTCAAGTTTTGGACCTAGCACATAATAATCTTACTAGTATTATTTTGGCAGGAGAGAAATAACCGAATCTTCAAGAACACTCCATACACGGTATTTTCTTGGGTTCTATATATTTTGATGTCATTTCTTGGACATAGTACCTCATGAGGACAATAGTAGATTAACGGCAAAGGGAGGCGATAGAGCTGGGTTCCAGAGACTAGATTTGATGCAGACCGAGGAAGCGAGGATATCAGATGGGATTGGAGAAGACCTCAGTATAGTTGATTGAGATGGTGATAGAGGAAGACTGGGGAGCTAGATTGTGTTACCGAGGGGGTTGTTTTATCAATTTTATAAGCTATATAGCATCAGTTAATATACTTTATTGTTGTACTTTTTCCTTTTGTAGTAGGTTAATAAATGCAGGACCAATTATTTTGTTCTATTAAAACTTCATTAATGGAATGCATGGTGCACTGCTCACAGTTTGAGGTCAAAAATTATACTGGTATTTTTCCTAGTCCTTATCAGACCAAACCAATGCTATACAGTGGTTACAGTGCTTTTTATTATGAAGAGAGCCTCATGGTATCTTCAGAGGGTGCACACATGGACTATGCCAAGATGCTATCGCTTGTAATAAGCGTAGACATCTCTTGCAATAATCTATTTGGAGAGATACATGAAGAACTTAAACATATCCTGATCATTTTTCTTGAACATGTCTTAGAATCAGTCTAGTGGGCATATCATACAAAGTATTTGAACTATGGGGTAGTTGGAATCATTGGACCTATCAATAAGCAACCACTCACTGGAACCGACCAACGTGGAACCTGCAAGATGGTTGTCAAAAGCTTGCTCTAGGTACTTGGTCAGATAGGCCTACACCAAACCCTGAGTATGCCTAATATATGGAAAATGAGTGCACTCGAAAAGTTGTATTATATTGGCTTGTTTCTCATAACAAGCCACACTTATCTGAGATAATCTCCAATCGAGGGGATGGAATGGGCGGAATCGCTGTGTGTTGTGCAGGTGTAATGCTGAAAATGTCAACTTATCTGTTCCATACTTACAGGTTCTCGGATGAAATATGGGGTACCCATGCTGTAAGGTTACATTGTTGCAGGGCTCGCATTGAGGGCCTTTGAACTTTGAAAATCGCAGGGCTGTGGGTGTATCAGTAAAGCTAGACCACTCACAATTACTACTGCTACGTTACTGAGAAAAGAATGTCCAAATTTTTACTCGGTAGCTAGAGATTCATATCAATGTATACAATCCATTATTAATGGCATACCGCATGTTAGCAAAAATATAGGAATAATACTAATGTAATAGCCAGCGGGATCAAATAGTTAACCGAAAAGAAAAATAGTAGAGACAGTGAACACGCAGATTTAACGTGGTTCGGCAATGTGCCTACGTCCACGGGGACACGATCGAAAGGTTCCACTATATCAAAAGAGATTACAAGTCTCTAGTTCTCAACCACAAGAGAATTTGCAATGAAATCACATAAGAATTTGAGATCAAATGTGCCTGACCTCTTGTTACAGTGATTTCCTTCTCTTTTGCTTCGGCCACCAAAGAAAACCCAGAGAGAAGCCTCTCTTTCTTTCTTCTTTTGCTTTTGGCCTGAAGATAATTAGCAGCAGCCGCAACAAAACTTCCTCTTTTCTTATTTTAGCCGCAATAAGAAAAGAAACACAGCCATGCTTTTGGTTTCATCCGCACTAATTATTTTGTGCTTCATCCGCCACAATAACCAAAAGAAAACCTCGGCCTCTCCAAGCCCTAGCCACACACCCCAATATATATATACATCTCTTAATGGGTTCGGGTCTATTTTGGATCCGTTTGGACGGACCGAATTTGTTGTGGCGACAGGACTCCATTAGCAACACTGCAGAGGACATTGGCTGGTATAGTCGAAGGGAGCTTTACACACCACAAGCAGCCATGGTGGACCCCGAATGCCTCCACCGTGGAACAGGATGAGACCAGAGATTCAAGTTGCATAACCGAGTGATTACTTTGGGGTCTTCCCATCATTATCTCCTCTGGCACATTACTTTGTTGCAGCTGAACACTTCTTAATGGAACATCAGGAGATCTACCTCACCGTTTATTTCTAAATAAATAAATAAATATATCATATTCACAAAAAACATTGTAATATCATATTTTAAACTTGGAAGTAAGCAAAAAAATAACACCATTATATTAGAATAAATCAAATCCTTTGGAACAAGTATCTAGACATACCAGCCTGAAGACAGTTGTCATATAGGATTTAGCAATGAACCACACGGTCTTCGGTTGTGAACTTCATGCGACCCAATCTTAGCAACTGACCACGAATATGCAACACTTTCTCAATTATTTGATCGTTACAGCATCAATAACACCTTTATATTAGAACCCAACCATGAATTCCAAAGTATCAGCAACAGACATCCAAGCAATGCTAGATAGAATGCTCTTATCACGACAGCTATGCACCGATGCCATGACTGCCTCTTCAAATAGAAAGATCATTAAAGATGGAAGTTTCCTGAAAGTTGTAACTATTTGATGAGTCCAAGTGACCAAAGCAATGAAGAGCTGCAGGTAAACTGGAAAGAATTGTACCTGGAACATTAATTGTTTAAAGTTCCGGTAATGGCAATTGTCTCAAGGGACTCATAATGTCTGCAAATTTTCCTGCACCAAAGTAATTTAGAGACAAATCCAAGAAGCTCAGGTAAGGCCAAAGAAAGGAAGAGCAGGTATATTGGCAAGAATCGCACCAAGCCGGTGCGGTGCTTGACCATCCTTCTATATTTCACGTCATTGGTATATTTGCCTCGATGGGTGATAAATAAAATTGATAGAACCAACACACATCAATTGATGGCAGCCGTTTGTTGGAATGTCTGGCATGAATGGAATAGCCGAATTTTCAGAAATACCTCCTACTCTATTGAGGAATGTCTCTCGATTATTACTTCCGATGCTTATGACTGAACAAGTGAACATTCTAATGGCAACATCCATAGGGATGCGAAAGATGGAGTTGATGCCACCAGGAGTCTTATAGACTCTGACTACGACAACTCTTTGGAGGCGGGGAGAATATGGAGATCTGATTCATGACCAGACCTTTGTTGATGGGGGTGATTTTAGCCCAGATCTTATATACTATGTTGTCGGAAGTTAAGCCCCATGTTATGTATTTATTTCTTTTGAAGGATTTCTATGTTCTATGTAATTTGGACTCGCTCTAATAAGCAGTTTTAATGGAATAAGGGAAGCTATTCCACTGACTTGCTTCAAAAAAAATGTAATTCAAAGAGAAACCAAAGGAACAGATCCAAGAAGACTGAGTAAGATCATATGGCTTCTTTCAAGAAAGCACATGTCTTATTCGAACCAGAGATAGCTTGACAAGTCTAGGCTTGTTAATTATGGTAATTCATGAAACATAATAACACTTCACAAAAGATCCCCCAATATAAATGAGCCAAGCGCTCTATTAGTTTTATAAAATCATTTTACAAAATGTTGACAGGCTTTCTCCGACCCATAAAGGTTTATTTTCATCTTACATCAAGGGATCTTTACATAAAGACTATTGTTTCCTAAGTGCACCAATTGTATAATAACCATTTGATTTGGTTGCAAGTGTGTGTGTGTGTGTGTGTGTGTGTGGGAGGGGGCATGGGGAGACGAGGGAGAGGGATGAATGAAGTATTTATAACATTGATTTTTAATGTAATATGAAGAAACGTTTCTAGAAGTTAAATTTAGATCATTGCATCTAAATTATAGTCCTATACGAGAAGCAAAGTTAGTTGTTGAGACTTCTAATGTAAATTCACCTCATCACCTGAAATAGATACTTTAAAGCATAGTCGGGTGGTTCCATCTAAGTCATAGCAATATAGGGGAAATTCATTTAGTAAGGATATACACTAATGATTTGAAAACTAAATGCAAATTTTCCAAAGGAATTTCAAACACAAAGAATCATTCAGAGAAGGGGAAAAAAAAATTCCTTGCAATCACATAATAAATCTCCTCCTCTAAACGGAGCTTCTATCATGATGTTTTTGGATTTTAAAAAAAAAAATATTAATAATGAAGGCCAGCTTTACCAATTTCAACTCACAAGCCAAAAACTTCAAGTTACAAAAAAAAAGTGAAGTGTAGATGGGAAAACAAAAATCAAGATCAAGGAAACTATTCAGCATATCGCTGTACGAAATCACATAGTCTATTCATCAATTTAATAATCAACTCCAACGACATACATCATATAAATGAAGATCAAACTCATCCATGAAAACATGCTATAACCAAGTAAACTACGTATTAAGTAATGTCAACTACATTGCATGTCCAGAACAAAAGATGAAATATTACCTTCGAATTTGTTCACCTCTTCGGTTTTTCAATGATGAAAAGTTGCATAGAAATAGTGAGTTAGATTAAAACTAAAGGGAAAAAAAATAATAATCAAGAATTAAGGATCAAAACGGCCACCATTTCATCAAACATTGACGCAATCAACTCTACCAATACATGACAAACTAACTCAGATTATTCCATCCAAGCAAAGCTTGGTTACTATGTCTAATTATTAATAACCACAATGGATTTCCAAATAAGGACCTTTCATAAAAATAAAAAACAAATATTGCAACCACAAATAGAATATTAAAGGCTGGCCTGCCAGTTATTCTATAAAACAGTTTATTTTAGTTATTTAGCAGAAAATACATAGGAAATATCACTAGGATTATTACTTTGACATCTTAAGTATCCTATATGTAGCAAATTAACACTAGGTTACCATAGTGGGCCAACAGACTTTAGGGATGACCTCTGTTGCTCTTTGCCATGGTGGACCTCCATCTAGCGATGCACACTGCAAATTTCACATTGATCCAAGCATATAACTTGTCGACGGAGCTGAAGTATGCATACCTTATTGACCTGTTGGTAAGTATAGTACCAACGAATGCCCAGAAACCAACGACATATCCAAAAGCAGCACTCGCATAAATCCAAACCATTTCAGAACCGTTCCCATGGTCATCATCTTCTTGAAAATATGGGAGAGGTGAATGATTAGAAGGCGTATCACCAGAGCATGGTGATAACGGGTATCCGCAGAGATCAGGGTTGCCAGTGTAGATAGAAGGATCATCAAAGCTCCCAAACTGACCGCCTGATGGAATTTTACCCCATAAGCAGTTACGAGACAAGTTCAAGTGGCTTAAGAAATTCAAGGCAGTCATGCTTGAAGGAATTTCCCCAGACAGGTTATTTATTGATAGATCGAGAGATTCCAACTGTCTCATAGCACCAATATTTTGTGGAAGTTTCCCCGTAAAGTGGTTCCGTGACAAATTCAGGAAAATCAATCCATGAAGTTGTGTGAGTCCATTTGGGATTTCTCCGGAGAGACTATTGCTCGACAAGTCTATGGCTGTTACAGCCGATAAAACACTTGTGTATTCATACTCGATCCCTTTTATTATGAGGGAAAGTTCCTCAGTGAAGTAACCCACACTAACATTGTAAAGATTCATATTTGCTTTATGTGTTGAAAGCATGGCAGCAAAATTTTCAAAAGGAATGGACAAACTGCCAATAAGATTATTGCTTGACAGATCCAGAACTTGAAGAGATGAAAGATATGACAGCTGTACTGGAATATTACCTGTGAGCTGATTTGATCGCAAACTTAGAACTGCCAATGATGAAAGACTCTCTCCAATCCACGTAGGTATGCTGCCAGATATCATATTTTTACTAAGATCAATAGTAACCAAATTTTGGCATTGCTTCATGGATAGAGGGATACTACCAGAGATGAAGTTGTTTTCCAAGTGCAACGACATGAGATGAGTTTGAGATCCACATATGTCGGGTATGTTCCCTGAAAAGTGATTGTTTGATAAATCAAGAATCTCCATCGTTGATGACTGGTTTTGGCATGAAAGAATATTTCCAGATAAGTTGTTGTTTGAGAGGTCAAGAAGTAAGAGCTGAGGGAGACTGCAAAATAACAATGGAAGAACAATGCTGAGAGGACTATATGATGACTTGTTGCTACAGCGAGGAATACTTCCATGTAGAGAGTTGTTGGAGAGTCCAAGGATGGACAATGACGTCAGGTTGCAAATGGACGATGGCAGGCCACCATTTAATCTATTGTTTTCCAAATACAAGATATCCAAGTTGTAGAGGTTCCCAATGGTAGTAGGTATCGGTCCGCTGATCTGATTTCTAGATAGCAAAAATTCATTCAAATTCCGGAGGTTCCCTATACTGTTGGGTATCTCCCCGTTCAATTGGTTATCAGAAATGTCTAGCAACATTAGTTGGCTGAAATTACCCAATAGTTCCGGCAGAAACCCTGTAATTAGATTACCATATAAATATATCTCTGTTATGTGACGACTCATATTTTGCAAAATAGTAGGTAACCATCCACTTAATGTGTTGCCTCCCAGATCAAGAACCTCCAGCTGGCCGAGATTTCCCACATTTTCTGAAATACTGCCTGTAATTTGATTATAACCTAAATCCAGATACTTCAAGCTGGTAAGATTCCATAGATTGTTTGGGATAGACACGTTGATTCCACTGTCATACAAATCTAGGGCTTCCAAATGGGGAAAACTTCCCAACATTTTAAATATCTCCATACTAATGTTATTTCCCCCAAAATTCAAGTCCTTTAAATTACTGATCCACCCGTCATGAAGTTGTAGCGGACCCTCGAAATTGCAGTCTTCAACATCTAGATGAACAAGGCTGCTAATGTTAAGCAGCCAAGGAGGAAAATTAGGTGGGAAGTTGTTATTTGAGAGATCAAGTTTGGTAAGGGATGGGAAGTTAATAACAGATGGAAGTGTAATTGGAATGCTTGAGAGCCCAGTATCAGACAACCTCAGCACTGAAAGATTAGGAAGTGTGTTAACATCATGAATCCAATCAACGACCTTTGAGAGGTTGGTATAACTGAGATCAAGGTAGTACAGATAAGTCATATTCGAGAGCCAGTGAAGGTCATGGACATACAAACCATAGTTATCTGAGAGATCAAGTTTGGTAAGGGATGGGAAGTTAATGACAGATGGAAGTGTAATTGGAATGCTTGAGAGCCCAGTATAAGACAACTTCAGCACTGAAAGATTAGGAAGTGTGTTAACATCATGAATCCAATCAATGACCATTGAGAGGTTGGTATAACTGAGATCAAGGTAGTACAGAGAAGTCATCTTCGAGAGCCAGTGAAGGTCATGGACATACAAACCAGAGTTATCTGAGAGATCAAGTTTGGTAAGGGATGGGAAGTTAATAGCAGATGGAAGTGTAATTGGAATGCTTGAGAGCCCAGTATCAGACAACCTCAGCACTGAAAGATTAGGAAGTGTGTTAACATCATGAATCCAATCAACGACCTTTGAGAGGTTGGTATAACTGAGATCAAGGTAGTACAAAGAAGTTATCTTCGAGAGCCAGTGAAGGTCATGGGCATATAAAACACCACAGATAATATTTCTATGAGTGAAATCACAGTTACCATAAAGGTCAAGGTATTTCAAATTTGAGAGATTTCCCAATTCACTGGGAATGATTCCTTCAAATCCAGCAAGAGAGAGATCAAGGTATTCTAGGTTCGTAAGAGACCCAATGAATTCTGGTATAGGGGTTTCAGGAAAATAGTTCATGCTCAAATTTAGGTACTTGAGGTGTGACAAACTAAGCACAGAAGGATTCAGCTTACTTGTTCCGATTGGGATATCGTATGGGATATCGTATGGGATACCATATGGGGAACCGAGATCGAGCTTGATGACATGCCCGGTTGCATTGTCACATTCGACTCCTCGCCAGTTGCAGCAGTCTCCATCCTTCCTCCAAGAGGAGAGCCATGTACCAGGATCGTACATGTCTTTCTTGATGTCAAGGAGAGCTCTCCTTTCGCTCTCGATGCACCTCACCCCCACCACTTCACGGTCATCCATTCCACCATCACCACCAATGACACCAAGAGAGTAACAGAGTTGAATATTTTCCCTGTAGATAATGATCAGAAGTCCAATCATCAGAACAACAGGAGGGACATGTCCCCTCTTGCTCCTACTACCTTCAGCCATGAACATGTTTCGAGCTTTCAGCTAAGATTGAGCAAAGAAGATGGATAGTTCATAAAAATTTTTGATGAGGAAAAAATGATAACAGGGAAAGATTGTTTTAAAGGAACCGTTCACAAAAGGTCAAAGTCAAGCATTGGGCTGAGTCAACCCGTCAAATCAATTAGATTAGACAGGTCTAGTCTTCCAGAGTTGCACTAGTTCTAATATTTGTCCTGTTATTTATTTTGATAAGTCAAGACAAATTAATTTGTTCTGTTAAGTCAAGACAAATTAATTTGTTTTGATAAGTCAAGACAAGTCATCAAGTTTTTTTTTTTTTTTTTTTTGAAATAAAACGCGTGAGCAGGTGTCGCCCGTTCCATTAATATGATATTAATAGAACTACAGAAAAAGAAAAAAAAACAAGAAAAAAAGAAAAAAAAAAACTATATAGACCCATTTGGAAAGCAAAAATTGATAATATCATGGTCTAATACAAACTACATAGTATAGAAAGGCAAATACATCCTGCCGCTGCACCCATGGCAGCGGGTGATCGATATCCAGTATCTCTACTCCTCGTCATCCGAGATGCCTTGGGATGCCATACCCGTTTCAGCATCTGCGACTACTGTCCCGTGTGGAAGTCTCGAAGTTACCGCGGTGGTATTCCTGAGATGAGTGATATGGAAAGCTGTCATTGTATTTCTAAATGCTGTTGTCCATAATAACACATCGTTAATAATGCAGTAAATACAATGATTCAAATTATAAGCGTATCACTAAACGTTCTTCTATTTTTCTCTAACTACAGTTTCCACACTATACCAGTTGTGAATCTTCTGGGCTCATTTAAATTTTATTTCACATATATAGAAACCTCGTCCAGATCGAACCCAATTTTAAATAAAATTTCAACTTTGCAACCCCTCCCCCCAACACACACACACAAAATATATTTTGTGACTTTACTCTTCAACTTTGAGCCTTTTGTATTTTAATTTTTTATAACTGATTTATTTTATATGTACTTCCGCTCCTCCTGAATAAAATACCTAGGTCTGATCTCAAGTGCATGAAGAATATGAAATGTTATATATAATAAATTCAAATTCGGAGATTCATTTGATTTAATCACAATTGTATGAACGATATGATACGATTATATACGTCAAGTTTCAGATTGGAAAATTTTGCTCAGTCATGTCACTTTTTTCTATAGTAGGGTCCCATACATAAATGGCTGTCCTCTAGTTGTACAAGGCATCACCTACCATTTCAATTTTCAAATTTCCAAAATTTTAAACTTTAATTTATTACTTTCAAGAGTTTTAATAACATATTTATGAACACAACTACTAATTGCAAATTAGAACAGTAAGATGTCATACATATAATTTTTTTTCCACACCTTTAATTACTACAATTACTACAAGTATATAAGTGGTTACAATTGTTGCTACAAAATTTCGTAACTACAAATATAGTTAAATAGTAGAAATCTCCGCTTACAACATGTTAAAATACAAAATAATTTCTCTCAAATCTTATCATAACTTCAGAGTTTTGATGCAGTGGAAAGGACCTACAATATAGTATCAGAACAAGCCAGATTTAAAACCTACTGAGCAGATTTCTATTCAAAATGGACCTTCAATCTGCGGAGGCACAAAATAATTTTTCTTAGTAGAAGAAACTTCAACACAACAAAAGTAATTACAAACCATCCTCACGGTTTGCATCGCAGTATGTAAAACTTGACAATGCCACCAACCTTGAGTAACATAGACGGAGTCTAGCTAGTATTTTTTATTTTATTTTATTTTATAATTTGAACTGGCAAAGCGTGTGAAGACTCAACTTTGATGCTTTCAACAATCAAAGAGAGGGAACGGAATCATTCTATTGTGTTGATTTTGATAGAGGATTTAACTTCTAAAGGAGCACACTATTTTTCCTTATAAGTCCACCCTCTCTTATGAAAAGAGAGAATTTTTCCTAATGAGCACACCGAAAATTTTCAAAATATCGTCCCTACATTGATGGAAAGGTGGCCGCTTTGTGTATACTTTATTAGAAGATCAGGATTTGCTCTCTCCTCTCTTTAGATCATAGAAAATATGTAGAGAATATGAATGAGAGAATTAGATCCATATGAAGATATAAGATATCCAGATATAAAGGATTGATCATTTCCTCATAGAGGACGGATATATTTATAGTTATTTGTTAGTAAAGTTGTAGTCAAATTCCAATCCATACAGTTTCTTTGATGTGAGTTCAATTATGTCTCGAAGAAGAGAGGTTTTCTAGTTGTTGTTGAACATGATTTCCTTCTCTCGAGTGGATTATTCTGATTGATAAAGAAATTGTTAGCCTCTGAGCTTCATAGGCTTTATTGGATCTTCAGTTGATAGGCTTTTAGCTTGTCGGCTTAGGCCGGTCAATACGAATCAATAGCCCTACTTCTAAGTTCATTTAAATGAATTCTTGGAATATCTTGTACTTATCTTGACTATATCTGCCTAACTAATCATCACAAGAGCAACTTGATGTGAGTCATTGAATAACCTAACTAATTACCATCTTGGAAGATATGAAAACATCTTTAATGCCACAGGGGATTATGTAACTGGCAAAAGATATTGCCTCGAGCTATGCTCATGGACATGTGAGATTTGATGTCAAACTATGTTTCAATCAGCCTCATTAATTGTTAGATAGATGCTCACATTTTTCTCGCCGCCTTATCGTGGTTTAGCCATTAGTGGGAGTTCATAAGGTAGTGATGGAGAACTTGTATCATTAGTTATGGAGAGAACTATTGGTTGAAGTTGGGTAGTTTAGAGAGCTATTGCCTCCACCTCCAAAGTTGATGACCCCACTGATAATGATAAGTAGATATCTACTTTCGTCTTGGAATGAACTGTTTGGTGCATTCTTTGTTGAATTTTCCGGAGAGATTAATATAAGTTTCTTGATTCTCACTGTTTCTTATTTCTTTGACGAGGCTAGAAAGCATCATGAGCCCTCATACTTCATAGGTATCAACTCTCGATTTGGAGATTTAGAGGACCTAGAAGTTTTCAAGTGTTTTGCACATTAGCATTAGCAATACAGTGTGAAAGGATTCGAAACTGGACCTTAACTTTCACGTGTCGGTCAGTCCACTTTGGATATAAAAATGTGGTTGGAGCAAAAAGCAAATCTTCATCTAACTAGTGTAGTTAAGTCACCCTTCTATTTTAAATCGAAGTATTCACACTTGCCTTTTGTACTGAACAAGTATTTTGTAATTTTCTTTAAATTAATGAAAGAGTTGGCTTTCTCCTACTTTTATTGAGTTGTTAAGTAGTCTAATAGCGACTCATTTTGTTGGAATTACTGAGTATTTCTACGAGCGTGAAGCTAAGTACTATTTTTTTGCCTCATCTTGTTAGCTTGTATAGGTCTTGTTAATTTAATATTAAAAATTAGTTTAAGATTGCTAAGCATAGGTAAGGAGAAGTCTATAGTTAGTTTAGAGGAAAAAAAAACAAAAAGCTTACCATAAAATCAAACATTTATGTGATCGGAGTGGTGTTAGAGTTCCTAGAAGTCCTCCGGACCACTCCGGTCGTTTTCATGGTTAATCGTCATGGTGCTAGATTCTTGCCCGCTTAGAGCGTTAGAGCGTGTTGAATCTGTCGTGTGGACTGTCTTTGCACTCCTATAGTCTTCCATGTGGGGTTCTCGGTCGACTTGCACGGTAATGGCGATTGGTTTCCTTACCTTTTCCGCCACGACGTGTTTAGTGTATTGGCCCACCAGAAGCGAGCGAGCATGCTGTGGTCGCACCATAATACTAGGTACTCTCCTGTTAGAAGTAAATTGTCACATCACAGTTATCCTATCGCTTGGTTATGTAGTGGAGTCCGGTAATGACCGAGTCCCCATAAAACTTCCAATATTGTCACAGTGGTACTGTCTCTTTGTCACTTTCTTCTTTGGTTCCTTCTCAAGCATTAATTGGGGCTTTTCTCTTGACTTGCTAGGAGGAAATTGGTGGGGGATCTCTCACCACCAGTACACGAACGGGCCTTGCAGGCTGACTTCTCATTGGTTGCATTAATTCTTCTTCTCTATATATATTGACTTTGCACAAAAGGGATGGGATGGGAGAAGATTAGTTCAAAATTTGATTAACGAAATTTCAAAGGATAAGAAATTTCAAAGGATACCATGACCCTTGACTCCACTAATTCCTACAATGACTGCAGATTAATTTCTCGTTGGTGAGAATTCTACGTACGTTCCTCCAATAAGTAATTAAGAAGTTCATACATACAACATTTTATAGTACAAGAATTCATTTGAGAGGGTGCTAATAAAGATAACTTAATTACCTCTCCATTATTTATTAATTGTTTAAGGGGTACGAAAATATCCTACTTCATTATACGAGTTTAAGCATATAAGTCGTGTGTATCAAATGAAATTCATCTCATATATATGGAGGCATGACTTGTTAATAGCTAGGGATGGTAATTAATGTATTCACAGACCAAATTTTGGTCCTTCCTGTATAAAATTTTGAATTAGAAAAATAAAATTTTTATTTTTAATTCATAATTTTAAATAAAGCGGGCCAAAAATTGATCTATGGATGCGTTATTACCATCCCTACTTGCTAGGAGATGACACAACTATCTCTCACGCTGATGGACGTCATGTGAGTAATCCTTTATTTCAGTCGTCCGTAATGAATATTTTCAAATTTCTTAAATAAGCTCTCCTTTTGTCGGAGGATGTCTCATAGGATGACATGCTAACGCCATGACAGGCCACCAGAGGGAGTGGACGGTGGAGTTCTACTATGCAATCATGGACCCAGCTAGATATTATTTTATGTTCCTTTCATATGATGTCTGCATGTCAGCACTTGAGTTGTTTTAGGATGTAGACTCTTGTACTTCTTTTATTATACCTTTTTCTACTTTATTTTCCTTCTGTACTTTGATTGTTCTATTATAACTTATTAATGGAATGCGAAGGGTGCTTTTTTTGTCATTTTAAGTAAAAAAAAAAAAGGCCCTCCTTTTTTTCTGCTTTTTTCCATATAAAGGCAGATGAACAATAGGACCTCCAATATTGGGATTAAACCCTAGTCCTTGAATCATTAGGTGAAATTATGTGCATTTCTTGTACTAGATTCGAATTGGATCTCATTTTCAAATAAGTTACAGGTCCATCATCTTTCAAAGCACTAATCCAAGCTAAACAACATCTATTTAACTATTTCCAATATAATTTGGCAAGAATAACACCAATGAACATCAACTCAGCTTGCCTACTGTCCAAGCAAATGGCGAGTTACCAAATTTACATAAGGCATTAGACTCAATCAAATAGCTTATGGAAGGAGCTTCTTTTCACACAGGTTGTGGCTGAAAATAGTTACAAAGTTGCCCAGCATCTGACGACAGTCGAGCTGACTTGACATAAATCTTTATGGAAGAGCGTGAATATGTAATTTCTATTCATGCGAAACTTCGCTCAAGTGAAATAACTTAGTGCTGCATATAAGTCCTCCGAACAACCTAAGTCAATCCAATAGCAACAAATTCCTAAGCTATTTTTCAAAGTTACTACTGTAAAATCTCAGGGTGAGTAGCGCGTCTCGTAGATAGTTTTTTGAGTGACTAATATATGTTCTTATCCAAAGACAGACTAAAAAACAAACTTTGTGACTCGTCATAAATTTCAAAAGATCACCTACACTTTGGTCATAGTTATACTTTGTTCTACTCTTACAAAATATCTCTCATTTTGTAAAAGTCAAGTCACCATGCCAACTACGTGCTCGGACTCGGAGGGGCTAAATTTTATACTCTCAGAGCTCATTTGAATGAACTCAGAAGTAGGAACTATTGTGATTTCAAACAATGACTATTCCAAGTCCATAAGCAAAAATCCATTAAGGTCAGTGAGGTGCAGAAAGAGACATATTCTAAATTAAAGTAGTCCAGTTCGAGGTCGAATTAGAGACAGTATTATGAGTTTATTATGTGACTGATTCAAGTTAGCAATTTAACTTTTACCTAAATTTTCTCTCTCTCTCTCTCCCTCTCTCTCTCTCTTTCCAAGCCGGAATGACCAGGACTTTCTTTATAAATTACATAAGGGAACTTTGAACTATTAATTGCACCACGATTGTGATTTCTAACCAACCCAACAGAGCTATAAACATCCTCTTCCTATGAAAATTAATTCTTTGAAAGTTTGTACCACAGAGTGAGCTACTTTTAAGAAATCTTGTATTTTCTATTAATATAGAATTCCATCAATACATTGACCCTCCTCGAGGCAGTAGGCCAGAGATTCTTCTCAGCCAAATCTTGTTATATCTGCGTGTACTTTTCTCTGTTCTTTGATTTTATTAATAGTTTTATTGCATGTTGCTGATTCCTCTGTTCGTGCCCACCTTGAGTTGATGATCCTTTGTTTGATTCTTGAACTGATCTGCCGAACTTCCGTTAGGCTAGTTAAATTTTTGACCCAAATTTTCCGTTATATCCCTAGTCTCTATTCTTCCTCTCGTTCTCTTCTTATTGGATTCTCCTATCTATTCTTCTCCTCTCTCTCTTTTCCCTCGTAGTTAATCTCCATTCTTCTTTCTTTTAACCAGGGAGAAAGTGGTTACTAGAAAATATATTGGATCAATTTAATATGCCTTGAACAACTAAACTGTTAGAAAGAAAGAAAATAAACCCCAAAAAGAAAAAAAGAAAGATGAGGAATTTAGGGTTAGGTAAAGAAAAGAAAGAAGAGAGAGATTAATTGGGAGGGAAGAGAGAGAGAGGAGAAGAATGGAGAGAGAACCCAATAAGAAGAGGAAGAGAGGAGGAAGAGGGACTTGTAGGGTTATAATGGAAAATTAGGGCCAAAAATTTTACTGGCCTAACAAAAGTTACCAAGGGGGATTAAAGTGAAGTAACTTAAAGGATTTGGAGAACTAAAATCAAAATATAAAGATTTCAGGAACTAAAGTCTAATTTTTAAAGATTTAAGGTACCTATATGTAAAAACTCCTTTTTTTTTTAGAATATTATCAATTTTGTAGTTGATATTTCCAACATTTTTTTTTTTTTTAACAAAGTCCTAGTTCCCTTTATCTTGTTCTTCCATTTTGCTATCAAAGTGGGACTCAAACCCCTATTCTCATGCACATTTTGCTAAAAGAGTGCCACAAGCAACATAGTGGCACTTGCGGTTAGGCATGGAGTTCAAGGTCTAATCTTTAACCTGCTCTATTAAAAATATTAAATTAAATTAGAAATTTATATTTCTAATTCAAAATTTTCAATAGGACGGGCTAAAACCCATGGACCATTCCCATCCTTGCTCGCAACAAAAGTCAAATCAGGAAGTTATAAAAAGCATGACAATATGTTGTATATCCAATTCTTAATTGTTTTTTTTATCTAATTGAAACGGATGTTGGTATAAAACGGTGTGGACAGCTCATAGGATTTAGATTTTAATAAGATTGGATAAAAGTTTAATTTTTAAGTAAAGTTTAATTTTAATTAAATCGATTACTACTAAATTAGTCATAAGTTTTGTTATTGAGAAGAATTACTGTCGTTGTTGAGATATTAGTGGTTGAAATTTAGGATTCAGAATTAGATCAAGTTTGGGGCTGTAACAAATCAAATCTATCCAAATATTTTTTAGGGGCAAACTACTAAAACTAATTGCAAAATTTACCAAATAAGGAGAGAATGAATGAGCTTTAAGCAATCTAATTAGATACAGGCACAGGGATAAACAAAATTTTAGATAATCACGTAGACGAATGCTTTTTTAATATGTTAAATTAATTGCATAAAGCTATTAAATAAGTTTTAACGTGCCATTAATATGAATATGTCACGTGGACTGTTTCTACACTCCTATAGTCTTCCAAGCGGGGCTCTCGGTCGACTTGCACTATAATAGCGACTTTGGTTCCCTTGCCTTTTCCGCCACGACGTGTTTAGTATATTGGCCCACCAGAAGCGAGCGAGCATGCTGTGGTCGCACCATAATACTGGGTACTTGCCTGCTAGAAGTAAATTATCACATCACAGTGGTCCTATCGCTTAGTTATGTAGTGGAGTTCGGTAGTGACCGAGTCCCCATAAAACTTCCAATATTGTCGCAGTGGTACTGTCTCTTTGTCACTTTCTTCTTTGGTTCCTTCTCGAGCATTAATTGGGGCTTTTTCTCTTAACTTGCTTGGAGGAAATTGGTGGGGGGTTTCTCACCACCAGTACACGGGCGGGCCTTGCAGGTTGGCTTCTCATTGGTTGCATTAATTCTTCTTCTCTATATATATCGACTTTGCACAAAAGGGATGGGATGGGAGAAGATTAGTTCAAAATTTGATTAACGAAATTTCAAAGGATACCATGACCCTTGACTCCACTAATTCCTACAATGACTGCAAATTAATTTCTCGTTGGTGAGAATTGTACGTACGTTCCTCCAATAAGTAATTAAGAAGTTCATACATACAACATCTTATAGTACAAGAATTCATTTGAGAGGGTGCTAATAAAGATAACTTAATTACCTCTCCGTTATTTATTAATTGTTCAAGGGGTACGAAAATATCCTACTTCATAATACGAGTTTGAGCATAAGTCGTGTGCATCAAATGAAATTCATCTCATATGGAGGCATGACTTGTTAGTAGGGATGGTAATGAATACGTGTACAGGCCAATTTTTGGCCCTTCCTATACAAAATTGTGAATTAATAAAATAAAATTTTCATTTTTAATTCAAAATTTTATATAGAGCGGGCCAAAAATTGATCTATGGATGCGTTCATTACCATCCCTACTTGTTGGAAGATGACACAACTATCTCTCTGGCTGATGGACATCATGTGAGTAATCCTTTATCTCAGCCGTCCATAATGAATATTTTCAAATTTCTGAAATAAATCCTCCTTTTGTCGGAGGATGTCTCGCAGGATGGCATGCTGACGCCATGACAGGCCACCTGATGGAGTGGACGGTGGAGTTCTACTATGCGATCATGGACCGCAGCTAGATATCATTTTATGTTCCTTTCATATATATAATGTCTGTATGCCAGCACTTGAGTTGTTTTAAAATGTAGACTCTTAACTTCTTTTTATTATACTTTTTTCTGCTTTATTTTCCTTCTGTACTTTGGCTGTTCTATTATAACTTATTAATGGAACGCGAAAGGTACTTTTCCCATCACTTTAAGTAAAAAAAAAAAAAAAAACCCTCCCTTTTTGCTGCTTTTTTCCATATAAAGGCAGATGAACAATAAGACCTCCAATATTGGGATGAAACCCTAGTCCTTGAATCATTAGGTGAAATTATGTGCATTTCGTGTACTAGATTCGAATTGGATCTCATTTTCAAATAAGTTAAAGGTCCATCTTTCAAGGCACTCATCCAAGCTAAACAACATCTATTTAACTATTTCCAATATAATTTGGCAAGATTAACACCAATGAACATCAACTCAGCTTGCCCACAGTCCAAGCAAATGGCGGTTACCAAATTTACATTAGACTCAACCAAATAGCCTATGGAAGGACGACAATATGGAGCTTCTTTTCACACAAGTTGTGACTGAAAATAGTTACAAAGTTGCCAAGCATCTGACATAAGTTCTCTGGACAGTCGAGCTAACTTGACATAAATCTTTATAGAAGAGAGTGAATATGTAATTTCTATTCATGCAAAACTTTGCTCGAGTGAAATAACTTAGTGCTGGGTATAAGTCCTCCGAACAACCTAAGTCTTTCCAATAGCAACAAATTCCTAAGCTATTTTTCAAAGTTACTGATGTAAAATCTCAGGGTGAGTAGCGCATCTCGTAGAAACTTTTTCGAGTGACTAATATATCTTCTTATCCCAAGATAGATTGAAAAACAAACTTTGTGACTCGCAATAGATTTCAAAAGATCACCTACTCTTAGGTTATAGTTATACTTTGTTCTACTCTTACAAAATATCTCTCACTTTGTAAAAGTCAAGTCACCATGCCAACTACGTGCTCAGACTCGGAGGGGCTAAATTTTATACTCTTAGAGCTCATTTGAATGAAGTCAGAAGTAGAAACTATTATGATTTCAAACAATGACTATTCCAAGCCCATAAGTAAAAATCCAGTAAGGTCGTCAGTGAGGTGCAGAAAGAGACATATTCTAAATTAAAGTGGTCCAGTTCGAGGACGACCTAGAGGTAGTATCATGAGTTTATTATGTGACTGATTCTCTCACTCTCTAAGCCTGAATGACCAAGACTTTCTTTGTAAAAGTCAAGTCACCATGCCAACTACATGCTCGGACTCAGAGGGGCTAAATTTTATACTCTCAGAGCTCATTTGAATGAACTCAGAAGTAGGAATTATTGTGATTTTAAGCAATGACTATTCTAAGCCCGTAAGCAAAAATCCATTAAGGTCAATGAGGTGCAGAAAGAAACATATTCTAAATTAAAGTGGTCCAATTGGAGGGCGACTTAGAGGGAATATCATGAGTTTACCTAAATTCTCTCTTTCTCTCTAAGCCTGAATTACCAAGACTTTTTTTTAAAAATATTAAATTAAAATAGAAATTCATATTTCTAATTTAAAATTTTCAATAGGACGGACTAAAAGATAATTCATGGACCAACACTTTTCCATCCCTATTCGCAACGAAAGTTAAATCTAAAAGTTATAAAAAGCATGACAATATGTTGTATATCCAATTCTTAATTGTTTTTTATCTAATTGAAACGGATGTTGGTATAAAACGGTGTGGACAGCTCATAGGATTTAGATTTTAATAAGATTGGATAAAAGTTTAATTTTTAGGTAAAGTTTAATTTTAATTAAATCGATTACTACTGAATTAGTCATAAGTTTTGTTAACGAGAAGAATTATAAACTATAGCTGTTGACATATTAGTGGTTGAAATTTAGGATTCAGAATAGATCAAGTTTGGGGCTGTAACAAATCAAATCTATCCAAATATTTTTTAGGGGCAAACTATTAAAACTAATTTCAAAATTTACCAAATAAGAAGAGAATGAATGAGCTTAAGCAATCTAATTAGATACAGGGATAAACAAAATTTTAGATAATCACGCAGACAAATGTTTTTTAATATGTCAAATTAATTGCATAAAGCTATTAAATAAGTTTTACGTGCGATTAATATGATAATTAAGGTTGTATGTAAGAAATCACTTCACTAATTTTAGGTGATAAAAGCTCATTTTAGTATTATTTAAAATTTGGCTAAAATACAAAAAGCCTCCATAAACTATTTTTATATAATCTAAACCTCTACAATCTTTTAAATTTCAAATAAAACCTCCACATACGTTAGCGGCGAAGCTAAAAAATGAAATAAAATACAACAACAACTTAGCCTTTTATCCCATGTATTTGGGTAGTCTATACGAACCAAAAGAAAGGAAAAAAAAAAATAGTCGGATTGATCACATAGACGATCCTTGTCTCCTCATTCTTATCGAGCAATATAGTTTTATTTAAATTTTAGTATCCATATATTTTTATGTTACCTCCATTAATATTTTCTCATTTCATCCTTTGCTCTTTAACAACAAGCTCATTATCCTGCAGAGCTAATCCCTCCATTAGCTATAGCTACTGATGCTTGCTGGTGATTTAGACATGACCCAACCCATTTATACTGAGACCTGACCTTTTTTCATTTCATTTCATCACCATTCTCTATGATTAATGATTTTACATGTGGGATTGGGTTGATAAACTATTAGATTGTATTAGGAAGTTCATATGTGAGTATATTCCCACATCAAATAAAATAAGAAGAGTTCATGAATTTAAATATAGAATTGAGAGCTTTACTTATTAGCTAAAATTTTTGGATCTGACTGATACTCAGATTTGTGTTTAGAGCCCAACAACAGGTATCAGAACTCCGTTGAAGGGAAACTGGTGTGAAGTCCAAAGTAATTTTGAGTTTGCTTTCCCATGGTCCTTCACATTGATGGATTTAGACCAAAATTAGGGGATCCTATGGATGGTGGTTCCCGTAGATAAATAGATCCTACGGATAGTAGTTCCAAGTTGTGAGAGCTTGTGGATGGTGATTCACGTAGATGAGTAGATCCTATGGATGGTAGTTTTTGTAAATGATTACGGTATATTCACAATTAAGGAGAGAGATCTTATGGATGGTGGTTTCATCCATAAGTAGATCCTACGGATGATAGTTTTTGTAAATGATTGCGGTAAACTCATAATGAAGGGGAGAATGTTTTTATTCTGATACATAGTTGGAGCATCTATCTGCCTATTAACTTTGCATTTTGGGTCAGACTGATACTTAATTTTGTATTTAGAGCCCACCATTATAATACTTTTTTTGTTATAAAGTGAAGAGTTCAATGTTTGAATTTGATATAGAATCTCCTTGCTGATCCTACAAACAGAGAATTTTTACAGGAATAACTGGCAAGTCAAGATGCAGCTAGCTAGCTCCTTTGGGTCAGTGGCGTTGTTGTTTCAAGTTCTGTAAAAGTTTATTCCGACCCGAGCCCAATTGACTGTCCACTCAATCAAACATACCCGGTTTCAAATCTCAATTCGGGCATGTCCGAAAAAATTTGAGTCGGCTCTATCCAGTACTGTTATTTAAGATTAAACTACTAAAAATTTAATAATTCGTTACGTTTGATATTTTTCTTAGTTCTTTCCAGTAATATAGCTTAATTACATTATCAATTTTATTTTATGTCATTCAAATGTTTATCCAATCAAATAGAGTTTAGCATTTGCTTCCAGTATATAAATAATTTCTTGTTTTAAAATCTAGAAATTCTTAATTTTCTTTTTTAGCAAGCCAGCTATCTAATAATATAATTATTTCACTTATATTTAATTAGAAAGACATTTATATGCATATTGCAGATGGGACCAATCAAAAATTATCTTTAGATAACAATTTATTATAACTTCTTATAACAATTTATGATAAAGAAAATATCAAAATAAATTAAAATTGACTTTCCATTAAAATAAATGCCTTTATCGAAAAGTTAGCTTCCATAACAATTATATAAAAATAATATACCATGTATTCTCAATAAAAATAACAAATTATTAACCTTCTTCAAAAGTCATTGTAGGAAAAGAATGTAGCCTTTTTCACTTACTTTATTTAATATATAATAACTTTCCACGTAGGAATGTAGCCTTTTTCCATGTAAAAATATAACACACACATATATAGTGTAAACAGGAAATTCAACGGTGGTGAAGAGAGTTCCTTCACCGTCGCTTAGGTGGTCCAATAAAATTATTACATGTGACACCACTCAAAGGGCGGTTAAGGAAATTAATTTATTTATTATCTTAAATGACTGACGCAACTTGTAATAATTTTATTGGGCCACCAAAGTGGCGGTGAAGGAACTCCCTTCACCGCCGTTGTATTTTCCGTTTCCTCATATATATATATATATATATATATATATATATATATATATATATATATATATATATATATATATATATATATATATGAGAAAAATGGAAATGAGCTGACAGCTCACGCAAATTACCTGAGCTGCAGTTCGTTTTCACTATCTCTAATAAACTTTTTTTTTTTCTTTTGGATTATTATCTCGACCCCTTAGGGTTCACTTATACTCAATTTCTTGGGTTTTAATTTTGATTTGGTACTCCAT